>JAYKTE010204622.1:0-12399 GCA_036873565.1 Xipholeptos notoides | reverse complement strand
CAGTTCTTATTGCTCTATCTTTTTTCTTATTTTAGTTTCTATTAGTATAGGGATAGTGGAACAAATGTCTGGGATGAGGTTTTTTTTTTGTATTAAATTTTTTTTGTCTTCGGGAAATCTATTTGGTTCATTTTGAATTTGTATCTTTAGCAAATGTTAGACAGATTTTTTTTATTTCATTCTGGGTTTTTTCTACATACATAAATGTAGTTTTTAGCAAATCTGTATTAATTGATTGAGTTCTTTGCATTTATGCATGTGCAGCATGCAGAACTTTAGAAAAATGGAATTGGTAGATGATCAATATATTTTTCAGAAATAATATATATATATTTATGGTGGAGAACGGATTTATAGAAAATAGAATTATTTAAAAAATATATATTGATATATTTTGTGTTATTAGAAATAATTTCTATTAGATAAATAAGCTTTTTTTCATATTTATGAGACATAATGACAAAACTCTTTGACAAATGTTTGATTCCATATTGGTTGATATAACTTCAAGATAAACTTTCTTCATAATATAAATGTTTCGCTCAATTTATTATATTGAAAGTTATAATATAATCATAAACATGACAATAATTGGCTATTCAGATTTGGAGAATACTTTTTAATTGGTTTTGAGCTGGAAATTTAGCTGCTAAGAAATAAAAGTTGTAAGATTGGACAGTTGTAATCTCTATCAAACTACTCAGCCAATTTTGGGTCTAAACACTTAAAATTTGATAAATGAGCTCTTTCTAATTGATCTTGAGCCAAAAGAATAGCTGCTAAGGGGTCAAAATTTGAAATTTAAAAAAACACAAATCAAAATTAACGCAAGTGAGCATTGAAGCGTTCAGACCACTGAAATTTGCATAGCACAATGGCAATGTTAATTTCAAGTATCACAATTTGAATTGGCATTTGGAAGAACGTTTTCTGCTTTACGAACATAATGTATTGTCCTGCTTTCTGATATAATAGGCTTTGTTAACTACCTTAGTAGCAATACCCCTGTGCCCGAGCAAAGTTGGGCGATACTTCTAGTTTGTGTGTGTGTGTGTCATTGACAAGTTTAATCTCATCCTGACCTAAAAAGTTTGATATGCCATAAATAACTAAACCAACAATCTCATCCTCTTTATATTAATCATTTCAATTTTTCCAATATTTTCTTAACACATAAATTTTATTCAGAATAAAAATTCTATATACCTGTATAAATATTTTACTAGTAGTTTGATAAATAGTTTCTTCTTCTTTCTTTCAGCATCTTATTCCTTCTACAGGCTTTAAAACTCACTTCTTATTCTCAGTGTTGTTATAAAAAATTTAATATTCTTTATGCATCTGATATGTTTAGTTGGGTGTATAGATGAAATTAACACTAAAACTATCGAACTATTCATGTAATTTAAAAAACAATATCCAGATCGCCTGCATTTCTATTTTGTTTATAAAAATGCATAATTTGAGGTATGCAGGTAATACTATTTGCTGAAATTGATCCTTTGTGAATCTCTGGAATACCACTGAAAAAATGTTAAATTGATTTTATTCTATCTAATTGTTGTTTTTTATTTATGAGCAGTATGAAAAAGAATTTAAAAAAATATATATATATTTTTCTTTCTAAATCTAATTTTGGCATTTATTGTTAAAATGGTTGATATGCAGATGTAAGCAATGAAAAGTCTTCACTTTATAAGTCAAATCCCTCTTGATAGCACAAGTGGATAGTAAGAATATCACCACTTTTACTGGCATCATCAGCATAAACATACCTATCCATATCCTCATAAACAACATCATTTTAAACATTATCATAATTATCACAATCAATATCAATCATATCATATTTATCATCATCATCATTTCTTCCATCAGCAATGCTACTACTATTACTATTCAAACCATCATTATCATCATTAATATACTGCATTTATTTATATTTCCTTTCTCAGTAGCAATGAGCATCACTATCATCACCCTTGTATTGATGTTTTTATTAGGCTATCATCATGATTTCATGGAGACACGAGCCATCATTTAAATCACTTTTATAATCTTCAGTCAACTTTGATGACTATATGCTCATTTATATTTTATTAGGTTGATGTTGTTGTCACCACTATCAGCATCAATATCTGATCGTTTTGTCATCATCATCTTGTCTCAAATGGTTTTTAATTGTTAATGAATCCTCACATTTTGAGATATTGGCAACTTTCAAAATTAATTTGTAATGTTCTTCTCCTCTTTTCATCTACGTCTACATTCAAATTGATTTTTTTTCATTTTGCTTGGCACCTTCATTGTCAAAATTTATATAAAATTATTTATTTTCTTAAACAGCTTACATCTAACTTTTATTGGATTGATGCATTCAACCCCCCCCCCACTCTTTCCTTTGGTTTGGTTCTATTCATGCTTCCCTTATTAGCTATACTTTTACTTCATCAGAGACTAAGCCTTTCTTTGCTACAGCCTTCTCTTCTTTACTCCACATCTGGCTCACTGCAATTAAATAAGAAATATTTCTCCATTTCATATTAATTGAACCCGCTATTCTAATACACGAGTGGATTTGCCTCTTTCTCCCTGCTTTCTTTAGTGACTATTAATGTTTCACACCTTCTGCAAAACATTTTGTTAACAACATGGTTTTCTCTCTATTACCTTACACCTTACTTTCATTTCCCTAAAGTTTTGCTCTCATTATAAAAATATTATTATTATTTATTATGTTAGTATTAGAAAGAAAATTCACTATCCTTTTCACTCTGTTGCAATATTATTCTAAGTTAACTTTTGAGTATACCAAATTCAAAAGTTTTGCTTAATGAATAAAAGTTTGTTTTTTTAATTTTGAATGAAAACATTTCTAGTTATCGAAAGAAGAATTGTTTTTGTTATTGGTTTTATTTTATTTGTTAGATTTTGGTGAGGAAAGTTCATTTTCTTTAAGAAGTTTCATATTTCCTCTGATTTAGCTTTCTTGAAAACATTCTTCAAACTGTCTGAATAAACTGTCAGATGAATTTGCTTGAACTTTCATGAGAAGATGTTGGACTATGAGAGATATTTTTGCATGTTTCAGGAAGTGTGTGTGGGTAATGTATGCTTGTCCAATTCTAACTCTACTTAATATGATATCCTGTCTTTAGTTGGAATAAAGTTTTGTAGTTTCTATTCTGAATGATTATATAATTTATTGTTTTGAAACATTTTCCGTATTGTTTGCCAATTTTTTTTTAATGTGTGGTTTGCTTTTAGTTTTCTAGTCTGTGTTTGAATATTATTGTTATTTTGTTTGGCTTATATTTGATGGTTTGGTAAAGAATATATAAGTATTATATTCATTCACATATTTCAGACTTCTATTCCTATCTTGATTCTTATCTTCACTCATTTTGGCCAATGCTCAGTATTATTTGAACTCAGGGACTTTCATGTTGAACTTGGAAATCTTCCCAGAGTAGCAAGCTTTATGGTTCAAATATTATGAAGGTGAGGACAACAATCAAAATACAAATTATCTCAGAGATTCCAAAAAACAAACAAAATGAATGTTTAGTCCAATGGTTCTATGCATTTATAAATAAACTAAAATATTTGATTAACATAATCAGTATTTGGCAATTGACCCTTTACAAATGAAACCAATTATTTGTACTTTGAATAATCTCTTATGGTGAAACGGTCTCTTCCCTTTTGCCTTTTGTTATAATCTGTACCACCTCCATCCCCATTTCCTTTGTTTTTGGTCATGCATGTTGCCCATTGTTCTAATCACATTTAATCAGCTGTCATCATTGTCGCTTCCCACCATTTCTGACTTTCCATTCTTTGCAGCCAACCCAAATTCAGTTCCACGGATGATGTAAAGGACAAACTTCTACAACTCCTTATCAGTCAGTCACATGGAATGCTGCTAAATTCAGGGTGCCCCATTGAAAAGGTAGGAAAATTATACAATTTTTTAAAATTTATTTTTTTATTGATTTTCCTTTTAAAATCTTGTTATTTACATGTTTTGTATCGTACCTATGTTCACTATATTCAAAACTGTTGCAAGTTATTATTTACATATTTCTGACCATATTAACCATACTTTTGAAATAAGAAAGGATTTATCTTTCAGACCCCTTTCCTTTGTTGTTTATATTAATTTCTTTTAGGGTTGATTTTAGTTTTTTAGGTTAGACATTTTTTACTTTAAATATTATTATTGATAGTGTTGGGACGATTCCTAAATTTTGTCCGATTCCGATTGTTTGATAATAGAAATTTCTCCAAACCCTGGCAGAGATATAACAGAACTCTCATACAAATAGCAAACCCTATGTGTATGGCTATGACTTTGTCAGTTTGTGAGTATTTTTCTGTATTGCTGTGTCTTTCAGTTCATATACATATATTTCCATGTATCAGGCATGCGTGTCTGTGTGCATATTTCTCTGTTCATGTGTTTGTTTGTTTTTAATGTATTTTGGTCTTTATGTCTTTCTTTTGATTTTTTCTTTTGTTTGAATTTGTTTTCATTTGATGTTATTAAAACAAGCTAAATAAATAATAAAATGTGCCAAAATCATCAGGCATAGTTGTCCCAGTCGACACTATTACTGCAATAGAGTATTGGGTTGATTTCATTTCCCTCATGTATCGACACAGGATACAGCATCATTCCCAATTGATGGGAAAAATTGTTTCATGAAAGCCTGTACTAGGTCCACAGACAGATTTTAACACCAAAATTTAAGTCACAATTAATAATTCATTTGCAATTCATTCAAGTCTGTTAACAATTTACACTGTAAAAGTGTTTTGTTGCCATTTTTTTTTTCTAGTTTAGTCCGTAGGCAAATATAGATAACAATAATTAGAATTTATAGTTAGTCAAATTTCTTTTCTAATGCATACTATGTTGATTAATTATCCATTAGACAGTCCAGCATTACCTTGGTGTTTTTTCACTTTCATACTTGTTTTAAAATTTTGAATTTAAGAAAAACTTAAAATTATTTCTTTTCTTCTTTTTTTTCTTTCTTTTTTTTTACTACTATCATCATCATTTTCCTTCTGAGCAAAGTAAAATATTAAAACTAAAATAAATTCATCTATGTCATTTCACACATCACTTTTTAGATATGATTTCCACTGGAAAAACAAGCTGCTAAGGGGTCAAAATTGAAAGATTGGGCCCTTGTGGTCTCTCTACCAAACTTCTCTGCTAATTTTTGCTTTAAAGACTTGAAATTTGATGTACAGGGTGGTTGGATGTGGGGAAAACTTTTTAATTACTTTTGAGCCAGAAAAATAGATGCTAAGTGGTCAAAATTTATAATTAAAAAAAAACAGATATAGATTACCATGTAATTCATTTGAAGTATAAAGGAAAGTTACTTTTTTATTAAAAAAAATTGGAATTACAAGCAAAATCTTGGAAAATATTTATCTTTATATCCATAAAAGTGAAAATGTGTGTATGTGTGTGAGGTCACATAGTCTCTACCAAACTACTCTGCCAATCTGAAAATATTAGAAAATTTTTAAAAAATGTAAATAATACTAAAGATTTTAAATTATGCATATGTAACTGTTTTATCCTGCACCAGGGAGGGCAATAAATCTGCTAGTATATCTATAAAAGTGAAAATGTTTTTTGTGAGCACATGACCAGTCTCAACTAAAATCTTCTGTCAAAACATGTTTTTAGCTAAATAACAGTTAAATATCATACAAATCTTTCTGTTAGATAAAAATGAATTTAATACTTTGTGAATTTTGGTTAAACGGAAATATTTATATTGTATATATTAATTAAATGCTGTTATGTTTTTATAATTTTTTAATGCAAAACACAATATTTTTTCATTTTGAAGATAAATATTGATTTGAAAAAATAGTTTAAGGGTTACAATTGCATCAAATCTTAAATCAATTTAGATTAAAAAAATACAAAAAAAAGTGATCATATTCTCAGAGTTAATCAAACAACCTAATTATGAAATTATTTCCCTAATGTATAAAATGCTCAGAATTTATTTTAAAAATGTTTCTTTGTTTTGATTGTTTAAAAAATGAAAATCTAAAAGAAAAAATAAATATTGATAAATATTAGTCCATTGAGTAACTTGAAAACTAAACAAGATATTTTCATAATTTTAGTTTTGTTTTTCTTTTATTGATGTGTACCTTTACATAAAAGAATCAAATTTAATCATAGTGTTTTTTTTAATTTTTGCTGCCTGTATTTAATTTAACACATTTTCACTGTTAAATTTTAATGAATACTCTATGAAAAAGTTATAGCATATGCGTGCGCCATTCAAATTTACAATAGAAAATAGTTTTTAAAACAACGCTTCAGTTAGTTTTATTTAAAAAAAGAATTTTAAAAACATGTGCTATGGTTAGTTTTGTGTGTGCATTATCCAGACTTGCTTTAGTTACTTTTATTTTTAAAAATACTTTAGTTACTTTGAAAAGGAAAAAAAAATTGATTCAAATACGCGTTCGAGCATGTTTTTGTCTGCACATAGGTTTATACTTGTTACTTGTAATGGGATGCTATCATAAAATTTTGAACTAAACAACCAAGATGAGCACAATAGTCTGAAAACTTTAAATATCAAGACTTATGTTAAAGATTCTGTCATCATATTCAGTAGGATATTCTATCTTTTTGTTAAAGGCAGCTTTAAAATTTATATCCATTAGTTACTGACACTCTTTAAGAATTAATTATAAATGATTTGTAAAACTATCGTCTTAATCTCATTATTATGATAGGGTTATAGCCATTTGCCTAAAATGAGCTTGAGTGAGCCCTTGTAAAGCATAAATGAATTTTTCATTCTTTTGAAAGTCGATCATTTTGCTATTATTTCTAGTGAAGACAGATTTGAGCTGGTATGATAATTTTTTTAGATCGGTCACTGGATGAGTAGCAACAACTATGTAGATATTGTTAAATCTAACATAGAAGTCATACAGGGGCTGCAGCTGTTCTTGATTGTTTGAGCTGGATATTCAATTTCTCATCCGAATCAAATAGTTTTGCTACTTTGTTTGCAAGTCATTTAAATGACTGATGATAAAATAGAAAAAAAGGAGTTTGTTTGAGATTGTTTAAAAGGCCAACAGAAATACCTCATTAGCTGTTAAAAGAAGAGGAAAATTAATCCAATGGATAATTCAAATCATTTTTTATTTTTGGTGGAGTTACCTTCTTACTCCCCCCTTACACTGAAGAGTTGATTATTTCAAAATCCCTCCTGCTCAGACCCAACTCCAAATGTTTTGTTCACATGATAGAAAATTGATTTCCATCAGATATTTTGACTTTAAAGGATCAAGAGAAAAAGTTACATTTTACATTTCTGATTTTAAATCGAATGAACCTCAGGCCAAATGAATTGAAATGTTTGCCAAAATTTATTATCTAATTATCCTAATTCAAGAAAAAAAAAATGGTGAGAGAGAGAGAAATGATATTGAACAACTGATTTTTCTTTTTTATATATATAAATGACATCCATTCTTATTATTAAACAAATACCAACAAAGAAGGCTTGTGAAGTTTTTGAAGACCATAGAGCTGACATTGAAATATATAAAACACACGTACTCATTTTTATATATATGGACTAGAAGTATTGCCTGGATTTGCCTGGGTGCTATTGACTTGCAACTAAAGTAATTCCAAATTTTTTTCTGGCTCAAAACCAATTAGAAAGTGTTCCTCAGGTCTGAATATCCATACATCAATTTAAATTCAGTCTTTAAACCCAAAATCGGCAGAGTAGTTTGATAGGACAGCAGTAGTGCAATCTTTCAACATTGACCCCTTAATAGTTAAATTTCTGGCTCAACACCAATTGAAAAGCTTTCCCCAGGTCTGAATACCCTATATATCAAATTTCAAGTCTATAGACCCAGAAGTTACAGAGGAGTTTGGTAGAAACTAATTGTCCATACACACACATTCTCACTTTTTATAGATATACTAGTATTATTGCCTAGCTTTGCCTGGGCACTGGTGACTTGATGATAGTTAAGGAAGCCTATTATTTAGGAAAGCAGTAATGCACATATACAAATTTTGGTGGTCTGAATGCTCGCTTTTGTGTTCATTTTTAGTTTTATCTTAGTTTTATCCATAGCAAATATTTTTTTGATAAATTTTCTGTTTTCTAAATGCTATTTTTGAGTAATGATGGTTTTAACATTAAACTATACTTCGAGGCTAATTTGCAGGATGATATAAACTTTGCAAATCTGTTTAAAACTTCCAACATTACTCAGGTATTTTTCATTTGTTTTAGAGGTTTTAACTAAGGGTTTCATATTATTTACATATTTTACTATTATTCTTGTCACATAGAGCCATTGCTCTCACATTTTCAACTCATTTATAACCCTAATGAATATATCTTATGAGATTAGATATCTAATTCTTGAACTTTGTTTACAAATTACTGTTATGGAAAGCCAGAGAATATTTGAAAAATGATTGAAATAAAATGTAAGAAAGTCAATAGTCTAAATCCTGTATATGAATAATAATTGTATAAAACTCCTTATTGACAAATTTAAATAGATAGAAGAGTCTTGAAAAAGGACTAGTTTATTCATAACTTTTGAACGATAGAAAGAAAGAAAGAAAAAAATAGGAAGCTGTATGTCATTAGAAAAAAATAAAACATATTTATTGACCCAGAATATAGATGTTTTTTTATTATTTTTGTTGTTTTCTTTTGTTTTTTTTTTGTTTTTTTACTGACTATTCTGGTAAATAGAAGGAGAAAACAAAGACAATTTTTTGTTATTTGCATTCTCTCTCTCTCTCTCAAAAATCTGACTGATTACATTTAAATCAGAAAGATTTCTTTTTTTTATATTACTCTTTATTTCATTTTGTTTTATGAATAATGCAACAGATCAAAGCTCTTTTTATTGCCAACTAATGTCTTCATAGTAAACCTCTTTTGATTACTAGTATTAATATTTCTATATAGGAGATTGACATATAAGACTAGACCTGGATGATCCCTTCCCACCACTCTCTAAAAGTGAGTCCTGAATCTGATAGATGATAATAGGCCGGGTTGATACAGATTGCAAATGTAAAAATATTTATGAAACAAATTTTCAAATCTATCAACGTACACCATTTATATGAGATTTGCATAATTTTAATGAATCTACTAAAAATGAACAATATTTATATACGCACACAAACACACACAGATATGTATTATGGTGATTTTGTAACTTTCAGAAAACAATTGTTTACTGTTTTGTTTTAAAGTTTTAAAAATATCATGGAGTTCACGATTTTTTTAGATATTAGTTTCTTGCTTTATTTTCAGTTCTAAAAGTATAAGAAAAATTCACTTTAAATATTATTTCTTTTTCTCCCTGTCTTCTGTGTTGGCTATCATATTGTTTTAAAATTCATAACAATAAGCATTTGATAATATTCTAAAATCATATAATTAATATTTAAGATATGAAATTTCTTTGTGAACTTTTTATATTAAAAAAGTTAATACTTACTTGTTTTTGTGCTCTTCATAAATGCAGAACTTTAATCAAGTTCAATTATGAGAGTATTGAGTGCTAGATTTATGATACTGCTTGCCAGAATCAGTTTTCTTTCTGATCACAAACACTTTTGATATTGTGTATCTATCTTTGTATGTTATCAGACAATTTGCCTATATCTTATTATCTTCCTTAATTTTTCCTTTCATTCTTATACATATACCTGAAATAATATATTTACAAAATGATAATAAAACTTTAAACAAAAAGACTTTGAAGAACACAAAAGTTAGTGTTCAATTAAAACTGGCTTAATGCATAAGTGTGTGAAAGAATTTTTTTTTAATTTCTACCGAATGATTTTAGAATAGTCACTAATTTATTACTATCTTTAGACACTTTGACATCTGCCTATTGCCTAGGATTATGAAACTCTGGTAAAATTAATGATCAGGCATTTCTTCATTGCAGTTTGATGGCATTTTTTCTAAATAAAAAATATATGTTCAGTTTACTAATTGCTTAGAATGAATTTTACTGGCAAAACTCAAATTTTGTTGTTGATAGCCTCATTTTGATTTATTTGCAAGGATTATTCTCTAATGAAGAATATCATCTTACTTTCTTGTAATACTTTACAGTTGAAAATCAAGATTAAATTTTGCTTTTCATCAATATCATGATTTCCTTAAACTAGTTTCTCCTAAACAGCTGCTGCTGCTAAGAATTTACTCTTCAAAATGGGGAAATCCTGTGAGGATCATGGATAACCACTTAGACTTTAAAATTATATGTGAGTTAAAATCCCAGGTGTTCCATTATATTCATATTAGGGTTAATACCCTTGGGAAAGCTATGAATACTGATCTTATCTCGAGCTATAGATTCATGCATATAACAATGTGTTGACAAAAGAAAGATATTTATATAAAAAATTGAATTTTTTTAGTAACAGAAGCCCAAAATGACAATAATAATCTTGGACAGTTACCCTTTGCAAAAAGTATTCTCATTTTAATGGAGTAGCAGCATGAATAGTTCCTAAGCGTAGTGGATGAAATCTAACTTGTTAAACATATTTCATTGTGATTTGTGATCAACTGTTAAAGGAATAATTTTAATAACTTTTTAAACGAAATCTTATAGGCTACATTCACATATAACTCTCACTCTAGATGTCTTACCTGGCCTGTTATATACCAATTTATTTCTCTATACATCATTCTATACATCTAAATATGTGTCTATTTTATTATATTAAGCTTTTGATGCATATTCTTGGGAAAGGTAGAAATTATTTGTTCCTGTTAGTACTGTGTTAAATAGCTGTCATTTTAACAACCCATTTACCATGTGATTCCAGAATAAATCATATAAAGGTCGATATGCCCTTATAAGTGTATGTATACACCCACATATACACACACAAGTTTTCTGATTTTCTCATTCATACTTATTATGACTAACTTCTATTCCGAGTACTAAAAAGTATTTCTTTAATATCTGCATATGTAAGCTTTACCTGATCCAGCTTGGAATTTTACACTAAGTATTATTCTGGCATCACTTAGCCATATCTCTCATTTTCAAAAGTCAGACTTTAGTGTCTTCTTTCATCACTGAGGGCACAAGGTCTCTCACACCACCTTCATCTATGTGAGCAAATGTCTGATCTAATGCTTAAAGCATTAGCACACATACAAAGATTTTCTCCATGAATTATACATTGATTCCTCCGAAGACTCACACCTTTATTTTCTTCCTCTACCTGTTTACTATCTTGCAGACAGTGCTAATCCATTTCAGAGATACATATTCAACATTCAAGTACACTTCTGCATAGATCTGTACATATGTGTGTGTATGTATATATATTTATGTGTTTGTATCTGTGTGTTTCTATGTTTATATGTATATATATCCCTCCAATCTTTCAGGAATTAATGACTGGAATTTTCATCAGGGATGAACCATTTACCTTTCTTCCTGATAAAAATGCTTATTCAACCAGAAGACTCCTTTAGCCACCTTGCTTCACCTCTATCTGCAACATCAATGCTTAAATAAAAACCACTTGCTATTAGAAAGAACATAATATCCCTACATTACTCTTTTATTCCCTCATCTCCTCTCTCTTTCTCTCTCTTGATACATTGTGAATATATTGTCTCTATCATAAATAGTTGTATCGTAGTACAATCTACTTTTTCTTGACTCTTTTAATAAAAGAAAGAAAAGGAGATAAATTTTGAATAAGGATTTAGAATAAATTTCAAGAATGTAAATTTGGCAAAAGTTTCTAAGTCAATGTTCTGTCTGTGCCAGCCTAAGAAAAGATAAACGTAGCTCGCATCAAATATTACATTGTCAGTGGGACCTGTGTAATTCCTTTTGTAATCACTTGCATAATTGAAGGGCTTAAAAAATTTCAAACTATTAGAAGAGCAATCTCAAGAGTAACCATATACAATACAAGGAGCTTTTCCTTGTCCATATATTTACCTAAAGGTTTTTCAGATAAAGTTAAGCTCAGTTTTTCCTTAATTTGTTAATTTTATGAGGCTCTGTACTTACATTCATCTGATGTCTATTTTAGGTGACTTGTTACTTTTCACGTAGCTCTCATATGCAAAAACCTCATGTTTAATTGTGCCTAATTTGAACTTTTATCTGAAAAAAACAAATGCTCATTATTAGATGGCATATTTTTGCAAAAAAAAGTATCTATTTGATGTATTTCTAATAATGTATGATAGAGCAATTTCAAAAACACCTGTTATTTCTTCCCCCCCTATCTCTCTCCCTCTCTCATATAAATATATATATATATTTGATTAGTCTAGATAATGGCCTTTG
>JAYKTE010204511.1:0-12404 GCA_036873565.1 Xipholeptos notoides | reverse complement strand
GGAGTTATGGATAAGTAGTCTTACAAGAAAACTTGCTACCTAACTACAAAACATTTTGTAGTCTCGCAGTTTCTTGCTCGACTAATATATATATAATTATTTGTATGCAATTCTTCTTATTCTGCTTTTTTTTTTTTTTTTCCTTTTAATATTAGTTTTTTGTATATGTATGTATATATCCTCTTTTTCCTTTTTCTTTTTATTTGTCAAAGTCACACCCATAAAAACTTTTCCAGCAATGACCCTGTCTGAAGCTGACAGATTTTAATGTCTTCATGTGCTTCTTTTTTTTCCTTTTTAATTTCTATTGTTATTCGGTTATGTTTAAGTTGCAATATTTTGTATGTATTGTTATCATACTATTATCATTAAAATCATTTCCACTTACATATGTGTGTAATGGCATTGATATGTATTATATAGATACATTTTGGAAAACAATATAGATCACAGATATAGTTAGATTAGGCTGACACTAGAGTGTTTTGGTTGACGAAAACCATCATTAGGGTGTATATAAAGTTGTTGATCCATATTCACAGATTTATTATATAAGATCAATAATGAATGTTTCAAATATTAATAGCTGTAAATCAATTTTGTTGAGTCTGTTGTTTTTTCAAAATAATTAATTTTTGATATCTATCAGCAGATTATTTCATAATATATATATATGTGTGTGTGTGTGTGTGTGTGTGTGTGTGTGTTTATAGGCAGTACTCTTTCTTTTAAACAAGTTTTATTAAAAAGAATAGAATTCTTTTGTCTATTCATTTTTTTTTTATTTTTCCAACTTTCCGAAAGGGCTTGGGACTATAGTGTATTTTAAAAATCCTTCTGACCTGATATAAAGATTATCATCAGAAAGTTGGAAAAAAATGAAGAAAGAATAAATTGACAGAATAAATTCCCTTCTTTTTAATTAGACTTATATACAGTGCCACCAAAACAAAAGTCTGCACTTGTCATTTTTTTAAAAACCTTAAAGTTAAGCTAAATTGAATGTAACTATTTAAACAACCTATACCTCATTTGGTTGGCCTTTTATTGCTCTATAATTTTACCTGTTCATATTTGACTTTTAATTTAAGTATCCTAATGTCAATTTAAAAAATTATCTTCAAATCGAGTAGGCAAAAAGAAACTGCAGCAACGAATGAGCTTAAAACCAGGTTAAAATATCCATCTTTTAGGCAACAAATCATCTCTAATACTAATTATTGTTGTTCTAGGTTATACAATGTAGTATTTAGTTGTTGTTCCAGGTTATACAACTTAACATTTAGTTTATATGCTTCAACTTTCTCTTTGTGATCATCAGGAGCACATTAATCTCCACCTTTCTGTTTTATCCAATCAAGAAATCGGCTGCAGATTGAAATGTGATGAGAAAACGGTACAAATGACTCAAAAGCACCAAAACACCGGCAGTGTTTGTGATGTCCCTAAATTTGGTTGCCCAAGAGTTACTTCTTACAGGGAAGACAATGCTATCAAGACCTGCAGCATCAGAAACAGATTTGAAACGGCTCCCCAAATCCAACGACAGTGTAATCTTGTTAAAAAGTGCTCTTTCCACAGTTAAGAACAGATTAAAGGAATTTAATTTGCAGGTCTGTGTTGCAAGACATTTCTGTAAAAATATAAAGCGCTGTTTGGACTTTGTTAGATGCAATGAAGATAATGACTCTTCTTATTGGTCAGAAGTGCTTTTTAGTGACGAAAGCAAGTCAATAGGCTAGGCAGTGGTAGTAAGCAGTACATCCGTAGAAGGAAGAACAAAGAAGTTAATACTAGGTGCCCAGTTTCAATGCTGCAAAGTGGTGGGGGTTCAGTAATGGTGAGGATTGTTATTAGTGCCAATAGTCCATGGTCTATAGTATTAATTCGACCAAGTACATTAATTTATTAACTGAGAATTTTCTACCCTACTTTGGTCAGAATTTGGATGATAATCCCATCTTCATGCAGGATAATGCCTCCATTCACACAGCTGGCAATTTAAAATTCTTCCTGGAAAAGCATGATATTCCATACTTAGATTGGCCTGCACAATCTCAAGACATCAATCCTATCAAAAACGTATTACATTACATCAAGCAACACCTACGCAATGATAAAACTTCAAATCTGGAAGAACTTTGGACCAAAATTGAAGAAAAGTAAGATGGCCTATTACCGGAGTATTACCGCTGACTAATTCAAGGAATTCCCCCAAAATTGCAGGTTGTCAAAATGCAGAAGGGCTGTGCTACTAAATATTAACTAGTTCATTGTGTTCCTGTTGTATTGGTGTTGCATTAATGTTCTAAAGTTACATTTGAATAACAATTTTCCATTGTGCTGAATTTTTTTTTGCTTTCTCGATTTGAAGTTAATCTTTTAAAATGATGTGAACACTAGGATACTTCAATTAAAAGTAAAATATGAACAGGTAAAATTATAGAGGAATAATAGGCCAATCAAATGAGGTATAAGTTGTTTAAACAGTTACATTCAATTTGGCTTAAATTTAAAGTTGTTGAAAAAATGACAAGTGCGGACTTTCTTTTTGGCGGCAGTGTATATATATATATATATATATATATATATATACATACATACATATGTATGTGTGTATCACCGAATATATTGTATAAGTTTAGTGGCATATATCTGTTTTGTTGCTTGTTTGCAGCATTATTCTATCATAGTGGCCAGTTTATTTTCCTTCAGAAAATATTCTTTATCCTAGAATCCATATGTGCCCACTTTTAGGTCCATCTTTTCAAAGGTTTAATGTTTAGTGTACTAGATAATTAATTTTAACTCTTAATGCCCCGTGACTCAGTTTTGACTATTTTTTTTTTTTTGGCCTATCAACCTCTATGGGTTATTTAAGGTCATTTATGTTTTTTATTGACATTTTTTTTTATTCAGATTTTCTTATATAAATTTGATTAATTACTTAAGATGTAAAGGTTCTGTTATATATGTAATTTTTTTAATCATTTAGATTTTGTGAAAGGATTACTAAAAAAAGGAATCTGACAATATAGATAAATATGATTATATTTAACAAGAAGTAAAAGTGATATACAAATTGAATAAGTTTTGGCCGTACTTTCTGCTGACATGTAAGACAGTCATGACCTCATGGAGCAACAAGCATGCTAAACTCGGTGTAGATATAGAGGTTGGAAGAGTCTATGCTGGAGTGCAATAGAGTAGGTCCCATAACGCTTTTAATAAATGCAACCACTTCATCTGCAGATAACTTTGGAATCTCTCTCATAATTTGTTCTTAAATTAATGACTTTGGGCCAGTTTCCATGCTGCTGGCATCTAGTTCAATGAGAGACTGTGATTCTTTTCTCTAGTCATCTCTCTCTTTTTCTGCTACTACTAACTGACCAGCCTTGTGATGGGTCATAGAGCAAGAGAGTGAGAGTAAGATGTGATTTTTGGGGTAGAAGTGAGTAAGTGACCTACATGGATGAAGGTATATATGAGAAGAGGAAAGATGTCTACATATGGTTAGGACTAAAATTGTCCTACATTTCAGCCCCCGGCACTCACAATTTCTATTCTGAGTATTATGTAAAATTTTCTATGTGATTTGAAACTGTCTCATTTGTGCGAAAGCCTTAAGCAGAAGAGATTTGGTTGGCTAATTAACATTGAATGTTTTGAAGTATTTGTGAATTCCTTTATTTTACTTTTTAAAAAAATATTGGTTTATATTTAGAATTAACTTTTGTAATTCAAAGTGCATAAACCTTGAAAGCAGTGAGAAGAATCAACCTATCTTTCTTTTTTTTGTCTTCTTTTAAAATACAATGTTGATTCATATTTAAACCCGTTTTATTAATTTACAAATATTTTTAGCAATAAATTCAAATACATTTTTACTGTCATGAATTTTAAAGCATTTTTATATCAATAGAATTTTATTTTATAGCAACAATAAACTCTAATGCATTTTATGGTAATAAATCTTAAATTGTTTTTATAGTAATGAATTCTAATATATTTTTATACATTGTAATGAGTTGTATAGCAATGCATTCTAATATATCAAATATAATAGTAATAAATCAAAAACTAATTTTATAACAATAATATTGTTTCATATTCAGTATCTTTTTCTGAGCATAAAAATAATGACTGTGATTCAAGGGAATGAAATGATTTTGTCTTCTTTGTTTTTGGTTGTGTTTCTTTGTTTCTTTTGGTTTTGTTTCTTTGTTTTTTTTTTGTTTTCATTCCTAAAGGTTGAATATTTTTCCATTTTTCCTTTTGTCTTTGGGTTTTTTTTTTGTTTTTTTTTCCTTTTCCTATTTTCTTTTTCTTTGTTTATTACTGTTCCAGCTCTAGAGTTTGGGACTTGATTATTGCATCTGTCAAGTAGACAAGACCATTGTCTTTTTTCTTTTTTTTTCCTTCATGTTTCAACTGTAAATATTATTTTTCAAAATTCTTGAGATAAGGTATGATGAATTCTAAAAGTACTAATCGGACTATTATAGAGAGGGAATATTATAGATGAGTAAAATAGTTCGATTAGTATCTTTAGAACTCAACTATAAATAGTTTAAATCCTTTTTCAGAATTCCTCCAAAAACTTTTGCTTTAATAATCACCACATTGACTTTCCTTTTGAACCAATATAGATATATATGCTAAACTGGTCTTTCTAGCGGGGTATTTGTATCTATGTTTCTATCTCTCCTATTCCCTGGGTGTTTTCATTTTTACCTTGTGTCCCCTCATTATACAAAAGAAAGAGAAACTCAGGTTCTTATGAACTCATATATGTGTGTGTGTATATAATATATATTGTAATGATAATCCATGTATACTTCTTTATAAATGTTAAATCTCTGGTTAAGTTAGGCTATGGGCCAGAGGCTTATAAACCTTTTTTTTTTATAAGGAATCTGTGGCTGGGTTACTTTTCATTGAAAATAAATAAAAAAAATTCAGTGAAACTTGTTTTAAATTTTATTTTTGATGTATTTACCTTGTATTCATTCTCAAAAAATTATTTTGGATTCCATAATAGATACATAAATTATCAATAGAGTTATCATAAAAAATAAGCAAACCTATTCCTCTTTCAAATGATGAGAAAGATATTACGACTTGAAGTAACAACAAAGTTCAATTGTGTAATTTCTGGACTTATAAGTGCCTTTTCTAAATTAATGAACTAAAAAAAGTACTAAAAAAAGTACTTGAGAAAAAAATGTTACAAGTAACATTCTTCTGTTGCAATAAAATAAATCAGCTTTTTTTTACTAGGAAAAATACATTTAAATTCTTTTTATTATTCATTAGCTTAGAATATTAATAAAGTAACAAATTAGCTAAATATCTTATTACAAATACAGTTAATAAAACAGAATGTTGATACAGGCTGGATTTATTTTTAAAATTAACATTTCTATCAATATCTATTTTTTATTTTTGTCTTTACTTTAGAAAGGGTTAAACTAAATGAAAAATCTTATTTAGTTGGGTTTTTTTTTAAGTCTTTCAAAAGCAGGTTGGATTCTATGCAAGTTGGACATGAATTAAAGGGAGTAATGTCTTTAAGAGTTACAACTTAGATTATTATAATTTACTTCATTCCTTTATTTGATTAATCTAATTAATTAAAAAAAACAAGTCATTTTTCATTTCTGTTATAAAATAATTCTAATTCATACAAATTTTTGTCATGCTTCTTTTCACAATAATGAATAAATCTTTCTAAGCTTCCATATTGATTTACATTTGGATAATTTCTCTTTAAAAATTTAAAAAGCATTTTTATTTTGAATAGAAGCAAGTTTCTAGCCATGAAGGGACATTTATACAAATGTTTAATATGCAATCTAATTGAGGTTTTTCAGAATCCCTGGGATGAAGCTTGATAATTTGTACAAGTATTTTTTGGACTGCTGTCCTCATCCATGTTCGATCACCTGAAGACGGCCGGAAGTCGAATCTGCCGAAACGTTGTGAAGACCGCAATAACATGGATGAGGACAGCAGCCGAAAAATACTTGTACAGTCTAACTCAATATAACCAACTGCCAAAAATAATAAATATTAACATAAAAAAATTCAATTCGATATTTTCAGTTAAAAGAAAGAATAAACTGCTCTTTTAATTTGAACTTTCTTTTCAATAAAATCAATATTTGTTCTCCTAATTTGATGCACCAATATTTCCTTTGTCTATTATCTAACCAGCCTTTTTAATATTTTTTCTGTTGAATCAGATACACTGGGTTTGAGCTGGATTTTTTAAAACTTTTTGACAATATCTCTTTGATTTTTTTTTATAAAACTTCTGAACTTGACCAAGCTTTATTTTTTGCTATTTTCCACTTGTGTCAATGGTAAACAGATCATAAGACCATCAATACATCTTGATAATGGTTTTATTACCAGAACATTTGAGTGACGACATTCAGATTTATCATAGTATTTGCTTTTCTCATTCCAACGAATCACAGAAAAGAAATTTAGATTGCTAACAATAAGATTTTTCTGTAAGCATGTATTTGAATATAAATCCTAATCAGCTTCAAAGAGAGTAAAAAAAGAATGTATTAGTATTATTTGAAAAAAGATTATAATTTAAACTATATTTTATTTCAAGAAACTTGATTGACTCATAGAATGAAACTAAAAATATAAACTTGCCTTCAGAAAATGTTCATGGGTTCCTGCTAGTGATAATAATTATCAATATACTTCTACTACTAATAATATATATTACAAAAAGAATAACCTGAAAACTATCGACTGAATCTAGAAAGTTTGTAATGGATGGATGCAATAGAAAACAAAGTGCATGTATGTTAGAATTAGAGAAAGAAAAAGGAATTGGAATGATTATTATTTTTAGAAAATTTTCAAAATAGAATATTAAATATGTTTTAAGAATAGAGAACAAAAATTATATCAAACTAATAAGATTGAGCAAATAGCTTTATATGTATTTTGTCTGTAAATCTGAAAATAATTCAGATTGTTGATATCCCATTACATATTATAGTTAAGATCTGAATCATGTATATCATTCATACCAGTCTAATGAACTGGTTGTATCATTTAAAAAACCTTAAGTTAATTTGTCTAAATATCTTATTTCTGTAAATTAAAGCTGATAAAATTATTTCCTATCACTACTTTTATTCAATTTTAATCAAATGATGGTGATTGCTACAGTGATAATCCGTTAACCTTCAAAATTTTAAAAAGCCCTCAATATTTATTTTCATAGAACTACAATCAAGGATCTAATTTTAGATTGCTCTGCTGTTATTAGTCCTAGATTTTCATCTTATTACAGTACTCGTATACATATACAGTTGTCGTCGTCAAAGAAAACCAATATTTTTAAAAATAAATAAAGTATAATTCAAATTATTAAAAAAAATGTTAAATTAACTGGCTCTTTTTTATTTTTTATTTATTTCTATTTTTTCCCCCTTAAAATGCCACCACTTTGAATATGTTGCCCCTTTCCACCCCTTGTTTCTTATGCCACTGGATTGCTAATACCATTATTTCTATTTACTATGGTTTGAATGAATATGATATAGTGAAAACTGCCCCATATTATGAAATTCCATTAATAAGGTTAAAGCAAACCAAATGTAATATTTAATGAAGTGAAATGATTATACAAACTCTGTATCTTTATTATTTAGTTGAAACACACAAAGAAAATACTGCCTATTGAATCAACAAAGCAAAAAAATGATAAAATTAGCTTTTCTAAGGAAAAAAAAAATTTTTTTTGAATCATTAAAATATTGCTTCTCAACTGGGGTCCACACAGACCCTAGGCATTCATGTATTATTTCTATGTCCACAAACAAAACACAATAAATTGGGGTGCACTTTTTTTTTTAACTAGTGTACATAAATGATGCTGCATTGAATTCAACTGGCTGATGAGCTTTGCTCTCCAAGACCTTGAGTCACATGACCATAGAAAAAACATTGTAATATTGTAATTATTATAACCTAATTATTATGGGGTCGCACACCAGGTACTTGCACATCCAGCAACCAGTGGTTTTTACTGGAGTCAGAATGACAAGAAGTTTCCTCAGATTTCCAGCAGGTTCTGCACCATTGTATGGTGCAACATTATCAAGTGCTTTCCCCCTTCTGCATCCACCTCACACACCTATCAGCAGAGTTTTCCTATTCTGCCAAAGCCCGTTTGGGATTCTTGAAGACAGTGACAATAAGTCTCTTTTGGCCCTCCAGTATGTCTGGATACATTGCAGTCCATGACTGCAAACCCTCCTCCTCATTGAGTTTGTTATATATTATAATTATTGTTGTTGTTGTTGTTGTTGTAGAAAACTTTATTTGAATTGAATTAATTTTCACTTAAATAAGTCCTATTTATTTGATAATTAAAACCTTGATATTCAAATTTATTATACTAGTGAAACATAAAAAGTTGTGCTTGAGGTGGTCTGCCAAGAAAAAAAAGGGAAAAGGGGTCCATGGGTAAAGGAAGGTTGGGAACGACTGGTCTAATGTATTGATGCTACTATATACTCAGTAAGAATTGGTAAGCTCATTAATAACATTAATTATTACTAATTATTCCAATTCTCCATTATTTTTTAATCATTATAATACATATAGTTTTTATTTTCTTTATAGCAATTGATTGCATATATTTTGTTATTAATATATTAGATTATTCAAAACATTGTTTAAATACATTAGACAAGTTAATTTCCTCATTTCTTTGTTGGGGAAATTGACTTGTTCCAGTAGATAGGCAGTCAGACTTTGAAAGTGTATTATGCGGGTTTGAATCCCAGTTGTTCCGTTTGTACCCATATTTGGATACTACTTCCCATGGGAAAGGTATGAATCCTCACATTCCCTTCGGCTACGGGTTAAATAGTCCATATTGTGTTATTCAAAAAACTAAGTGTGGACAATAAACGTTTATCAAAATATGATTGTTCTTCTCATTAAATGACCTAAAAAGGTTGATACACCATAAAACACAAACACGAACAAACAATCATTTCTTCATTAGAGCTTTTATTGTGACGGTAAATAATTTCTTCAAAACTGTAAATATTTATTATCTTGGCAATAATCTTATGCTTTTCCTTGCGTAGTGAGAGCAAAGCAAAAATAAGACATCTAAATATTTGAAACTTTTTTTTTTTGGCTTTTATCACTGTTTGCCATTTTTCAAGACCTTCACGAGTGGAAAAATTTTTTCTCAAAACCTTTCTTCATTTCTTGAGACATGCCATGTGCCACCATACATATATCAATTTAACATACTGACCTTCATCGTGTGTTAGTTGTTATAAACTTCTACATCCTCATCTGTGACCGTCTCTCTTCTGCCAAGCAAAAGCTGCCGGCCTCTCTTAAAATCTCCAGCTTTTCTCCATGTCAACTTCTGTCAACTTAAAATGATCCAGTCTTCTTCGATCTGTTCCTTGCCTTCCTGCTGCAACAGGTGAGATTCATTCTCTTCTATCTTTTCCTTCTCTCTGTATCTGTATTGTCTTTCTTGCATTTTTGGTCTAGTCTACTTTCGCTCACGATGTTTATAAAGCATCCTTCTATTCTCTTGTTCAATCCTCTAAATGTACAAACACTTCCTTGATTACTTCCTAAACCTTCATTAATCTTCAATTACTTTGTTAATTACTTCCTAAACCTTCAATTACTTTAATTACTTCTTAAATCTTCAGTTACTTCCTTAACCTCCATTTTTATTTCTATCTGCATACTTAATTAATGTTGATCATTTTGCGAAAACTTAACTATAAATTAATTTTTCATAATGATAAAACCAATTAAAAAAGAATCCGCTACTTTTTTCTCCTGAAATTAATTTCCGAACATTTTTCCATTTTATCTTAATTTCTATTTCCTTACATTAAATTATTCTTATTTCTAGATATTGGACTTTTAAATTATCCAAATTCTTTTAAACACGTATTATATAAAACAGTGATTGCTTATCTCAATAATTATGTTCTAAATCCTTTTCTATAACTAGGACTATTAACTTTAAAAATCCATTATATGTTATACAAGGGTCATTCCAAAAGTAATTGATGAATCAATCTCCTAACAGTGCTGTCATCAACTACATCGGTAAACGTTCAACAGGTGCCAAAGGGTGATGACCAGTTCAATTTTTTTTGCATCAAAGAATTAAATGGCACATCTCTGCCTCTAATGCACATCTATAACAGAGGTTGCTTTCTCAGAGTCTCACATTGTCAATATCAACAACAGAGAGATAAAACTTTCAGGTCATGAATGCATAAGTTTATTCGTCATAACAATGCAATCTGCAATCCCCTCTGATCGATTAGTAGGCATTACCTTTGGAATGACCCTAGTACAGTGAATCCTGCTATATGCGACCCTCATGTCAGTGACCACTTATTATTGACAACTGTTTTTGTTTGTAGATTGGTCATATATGACCCTTTAGTGAGAAACCAACTGCGAAATGCAAATATTTTTTGATGGTATAAGGGGTGGTTGCACACAATAGGAAGCACTGTACTTTTTGATTCATCTATTAATGATCCCGGAGAGGTCTATTTATTAAAATGGAGGAAATGAATATTCTTTAAATAAACCAGTATCAGGCTTCTCAATCTATGTATTAATTTATTTGCGGACTGGTTTCTTCATCCTACATAGTTGTTGATAATAATAATAGCAATATTAATGACAAGAAATAGAATCATTAATACCAATTACAATGTTTTCAATTAAATTTTTATCTTTACTTAAATTATGATAACAAATTATATAACCCTATTTCTAAATATCAAGAAACAATTTGATCATTATTCAAAATCTATGACTAAATTTTAGTTGGTCATTAAAGATGATGTTTGTCTGCAATGTTTGTTTTTCTATATATTAATTTATTTGTGGACTGTTGTCCTCATCTTTCATAGCTGTTGTTTCACAATGATTTGGCCAGCTTATCCTCTAGCCTTTGTCAGGTGATTAACTGTGACACCAGATATGAACTCTGAGCCTTGTAACCATATCTTCAGCATCCAATGCTTTCCATAGTTTGTTATCTGTCACTCCATGTTTGGACCAACTAAATCTCTACCCTGCTTGGGTAGGAATTGACTGCTATCTTTCGACAATGCTCAGCAGGAACAGTAGAGACTCAATGCTTCTATTGGCTATGCCATGTACCCTAAAGGCCAGAGGAAAAAGTGGACGAAACGTGGTGAAACAACAACTATGTAGGATGAAGACAAAACAGTCCGCAAATGAATTATACACCTTATGCTTTTAAATCTGGGTATCATATCCAAGGGAAGAATTGAATATCTCTGATGGAATACTTCACAAAGAAAAAAATAAAATTCTTAAAGTTGTTTTTCATTAGAAGAAGCCTGTGAAACCCTATTTTGTCAGTAAAATGTTTATGATTTTATCAAGATTGCGATCTTCACTGATTAGAGATAGAAAAATTGAAAAATAATTTATTTGATAATCTTCATTAGTTTTAGAATTTTAAATTCTTTCTACGAAAGTTTTGGTTGAAACTTTAATCTAGGAACAAATACCGGAAGAAGCAAAAGTGGACTAACCTTAGTTGATTCTTTGAACTAATTCAAATATTTTGTATGATATATTATTTCAGTGAACGTGTGAATTTGGAAGCATATTTACATCATCAACGTCATCATCATCATTGCTATAATCATCATCATCATCATCATCAATTAATTTGCAATTATTGTTATATGTATCTTTTTTACAGCAAATATTTGATGATTGATATTTCTTTATTCAATAAATATTCTAAGCAACAATTGTTTTTTAAAAACAAAGCAAAAAGAATTTGATTTTCAAAGTTGACTATTTCCAGGATTGAGTCCTAAATATAAATGATGATTTTTAAAGAAATGTTCTTGATTTGATTTTTGTTTCTTTTTAAGTTTGAGATTCAGATTCAAAAGTTCAAACCAGTTTGAAATAAATGCTTTATTTATATGTTGATTAAAAAAAGTTTTGGGTTCTTTTTGAGGAAATTCTAGTTTTTCATTTCTTCGAAATAGGTGTTTGGTAATGCTTATCACTTGAAACATACATAATAGCATCCATACCTACCTACATACATACATATGTATGTAAATATAATTGAAATTTGCATATAGATCTGTATCACACTGATGAATTCTAATTTGAATGAAATCAATCTATATGAAAATTTATATAATAATGATAATATAATAATGATAATATATATAATAATAATAATAATAATAATAATTTTAATTAAAATATTAAAAAGGAAAATTAAAATTCTTTTTAATGAAATATGTCTGAATAATGATATTCGGCCTAAATATACAAAATATATATATGTGTGTGTG
>JAYKTE010204400.1:0-12405 GCA_036873565.1 Xipholeptos notoides | reverse complement strand
GCAAGAGTGCTCGATATCGGAAGATAGAGCATGTGTAGAAAGTAGAAGGTAAAACCAAACTCTGGGAGGTTCGGCCGCTGGTTACTGTTATATATATATAATGTATGTATATATATATATATATAAGAAAAATAATTTTTGCAAAAAACGCACAAGAGAACATAGAAATTGGTTTTGCAGACATTATAATTTTTCGGTTATTACAAGCCTTCGTCAGGACGTGTATTTATTGACTTATATTCACAAATTAATCAAATAAATTTTCATGATGGAGAATGGATGTTAGTAGTTGCGAATAAGTTTTGAACATTGTCATGGACATTTATTTAGTGAATTTGTGAATATATGAAAATAATTACACGTCCTGAAGACGGTTTGTAATAACAAAAATATTATAATGCCGGCATAACCCATTTACAAATTATTTTTGTTATACGTCATCAGATTTTATTTTCCTTTCTTCCAATACACACACACACACACACACACACACATACACACACACACACACACACACACATATATATATATATAAGAAGACCTGATATATAAACACACATATAGAAATATAAGTTTAGATCCTCGTCTTACAACAAATCTCTATTTATTATAACAAATAAACATATTTACGTAGTCATGTATACACACATAACTGAACACAAAGCAAAATTCAAGAGTTAAAAGGAGCAGATTTGAATTCGATAGTTACCATTTAAAAAAAGTTGCCTTAACTTGAAGAATAGATTGGCGTTGCCCACGCAACCTCGTAACATTTTTGGTATGACCAAAAAAACGTATTTAAATCAAATTATAACGTTATGATTCAACGCCCAATCTCGTATAACTTTTAACATAGTGCCGAACACCTGTTTAGATCTTATTGGATCTCCTCAGTGACACGTAACCTAGTTTACATTCAAAATCCCAAGTGGCATTCGAACTTGCAGACTATTGGACTTGCTAATTTGTAACGGCAAACACGATTTGGCTAGCTCCCCAACACTTCTAAACCATAGAAATGAAAATGTTTGTCTAAATATTCATAATTGTATATTACTATTTACATTTCTCGAAATAAAGGCTGAAAATAAAAGAAGAAATATTATTATTATTCGAAATCCTTGATATGAGGTTATGATGAATTCAAAAAGTATTAATCAAACTATTTTCCTCGTCCATATTATTTTCTTTCTCACTTTCAGATGAGGTGTGAGGAATTCTAAAAGTATTAATCGGACTATTTTCCTCATCGATAATATTTGCTTTCTCACTTTAAAATAAGGTATGATGAATTCTAAAAGTATTAATAGTACTATTTTCCTCATCCATACTATTTCCTTTCGCATTTTGAGATGAGTTATGATGAATTCTAAAAGTATTAATCGGACTATTTTCATCATCTATATTATTTTATTTCTAACAAAATCTCCAAACAAACATAAACACATTAAAAAGCACGTGAAAACCTACTAGAAGAACAAAAACTTACTTAAAAAGGTCAACAATTAACACACATTAAAACATGCGAAAGGCTAACTGAAAAAGAAATGCTTGACGACAAAAACAAAAGCAAATCTTCCATTAAAAAATAGAAATAAAACCAACACTAAATTAAAAAAAAAAACAATAGATAAAAAAGATAGATCTAAAACAATATGAGTAAATTTAGGACACCCCAGGAAGGCCGAAACGTGATTCGGTCGAAACGTTGTGAGAAAGAAAATAATACAGCAGAGAAAAATAGTCCGATTAATACTTTTAGAATTCATAATACCTCATTTAAAAGTGAAAAAGAAAATAATATGGATAAGGAAAATAGCACGATTAATAATTTTAGAATTCATCATACCTCATTTCAAAATGAGAAAAAAAATAATATCGATGAGATAAATAGTTCCATTAATACTTTCAGAATTCATCATACCTCATCTCATAGTTATCGGCCTTGTGCCAAATTTTTGTATATTCAAAAATAAATACCATACCTCATCTCATAGTGGGAAAGAAAATAATATGGATGAGGAAAATAGTCCGATTAATACTTTTAGAAGAAACTTATAGACACCATTTTCTTTTCTCCCATTCATCTTGGATTATTCGTCCAGTTTTTGTGAATTTAAGTGAATAGCAAAATGCATTTCGAAAAGCAATATTGAGACTAAGCGGCAACGTTTTATTAGGCTTCCACTTGGCGTTAAAATCCAGCCTGTTTCGTAGAAATAGTTTCATAGTGGGAAAACGGTAATTAGATAGATTGGAGAGACAGGAAATGAAAGCTAGATAAGGGAAACGCGCCTGCGCAAGAATTAAAACTGAACCATCAAAACAAAAACAAAAACAAAAAAAAAGAAAAAGGGAGGAGATTAAACAAATGTTTAAAAAAACACAAAACAAACAAAGAAACAAGGAAAAAAAATCTAAAATAAGAAGATACCAACAATGAGCGTGTAGTTGAAAATGATATTAATTTTATTATCTGCACCTGAAATAACAAATGGGAATATTTGTTGCTTTTGGAGATGAAAGAAGAAGTGAAAAGGAAAAGGGGAAAAAAAAGAAATAATATTAACGAGAAGAAGGGGGGAATGAAGAGGAAGATAAAGAAGGTGAAGAAGAAGACGAAGAAGAATAAGGTGAAGAAGAAGAAGGTAAAGTAGATGAGGAAGAAGGTGATGAAAAAGAAGATAAAAATGAGGAAGAAGATGAAGAAGAAGATAAAGATGACGAAGAAAAAGATAAATAATAATAAGAGGAAGATAAAGAAAATGAAGAAGAACAGGATTAATAATAAGAAGATAAAGAAGAAGAAAAAAAAAGAGAAATAAGAACAAGAATACAAAAGGGATAGGGGATGAATAAGAACATGAATAAGAAGTATCATAAGATTATAAAGAAGATGAAGAAGAGGGTGAAAAAAATGATGAAAAAGAAAATAAAGAAGAAAAAAGAACGATGAAGCAATGCATATTAATAGGAAGAAGATAAATAAGAAAATAAAAAGAAGATGAAGAAGAAGAGAAAAATAAGAAGGAAAAATAAGAAGAGTAAGAAGAATAAGAATCAGATAAGGAATAAGATGAAGAAGATGAAGAAGAATAAGAACATAACGAAGAACAGGAAGAAGAGGGATAAGAAGAAAAAGAAGAAGAAAATCAAGAAAAAGAAAAAAATCAAGAAAAAGAAAAAAATCAAGAAAAAGAAGATAAATCTAAAACAAAAAGAATAATAAAATGATCAAAAAGAAGATGATGAAGACGAGCAAATAGATAATAAGAATGAAGAAGAGGAAAAAGAGGAATAAGTAAAAGAAGGAGAAAGAGAAGAAAAAGAAGAAAATCAAGAAAAGGGTGATAAGAAGAAAAAGGAGAAAGAGAAGAAGAATACGGAAAGAAAAAGTAAAAAGATATTAGAAAGAAAAGAAGAAGAATAAAAATAATGATAAGAAAGGAAGTTGAAAAGAGAAAGAGAAGTAAAGATAGATGCGAATAATAACAGAAGATATCGTTCGACGTATTTCGAAAATTAGATTAACTGGTAAAAGATATGACATTCTTGCATTGGAAGATTCGCTTCAAGTGTGAAGAAGAGCTAGTATTTTATTTTATTTTATTTTCAAATTTTACCTGCATTTATTGTTGATTGGTTTGGTTTTTTAATTTTCTTTTAAAAAATGTATTTATTTTTTAGCTTAATTTCTTTTTCCTTTTTTTCTTTTTATTCTTTTCCAACCATTTTGTAAAATTCAACAAAACACACCCGCCTGTGTACACAAACATGGGCGCACAAGAAACACGCGAAGATAGACAATAAAGGCACACACATACACACACATATGCACTCATACACAGGCATGAATTCGCATACGCAGGCGTGAATTCACACACACACACACTCGTATAAACACATGTGCATACACAGGCGTGAATGCACATACGCAGACACAAACATACACACAGGCACTCATATACACAAACGCATACATAGGTGTGAAATTGCGAACATACACTCTTATACACACAAGGGCATACACAGACGTGGATGCACACTAGGGTGAGGCAAGGCATCCATCCAAATTGTTGTTTTTTTTAAACTCATAAAAATTTATTAAAATCAATTATTTCTAAACATTTTTCCCCCGAAAGATAAAATCTTGAATCTTATTTTATTAAAAGCAAAATTGTATTTTTTTTTTCTAGAATTTTTAATCGATTTTAAAATTTTTAATTTTTCCTAAAAACGTGCTTCTTGACCTTTTCCGCCGAACGTAAACAAAATTGAAAAAAGTGTCTAAATAATAATTACGATGACTGGCTACAAGAATATGCCAAAATATTACCATATAAGTACCTGTTTTTCAAATTATTTCTTTTCTCTCCCTCAATTTTCCATTTTAAGAGAGCAAGATCAAGGCAAAAGCATGTTGATTTCTCCAGCCTCGCTTTGGTTTCTCAGCTTATATATCTATGGGAACACATAATTTTTACTTTTAACGTTTTCATAACTCAACCAAATGTATGCGAGTTCTGAGCCTTTTTTTCAATTTGGAATTTTTAATTAAAAAAAATGTTTAAGAGAAAACGATTGTTATAATAATTTGAAAAATGTTATTTATTAAAATAATTTCATTTTCCTTTTAGTTTTTTGTTATTTTTTCAATTGAATGTACTTTTGTAACTTTAAAAGTTTTACAGTTAAAAAAAGAACTTTAAAAAAGTTGTTTGTTGAAATTAATTCTTAAAATAAAATAATTACTGAAGAAATTTCATTTAACATATAAATATATATGTATATATACATAAATTTAAATTAACACCAATATTGAAAATTTTTGAAAAGGTAGATAACCACGTTTTTATCAATTAATTTCCTTCATATAAAAATAACCTAACATAATAAAAAATATACAAAAAACAATTAACCCTTGATGTCACAGAGTTGACGTTTAAGTATAAATTTTTTTCATAATCGTTAAAAAATTGTCTATTTAATGGCATGATTCAATTTTTTAGATTTTAATTGAACATTTTTTAATTTATTTTTTTAGATATAAAAATGCTTGCATTAGTGGTTTTCGTAAAATAACGAAACAATTATTTTTCATAACAAATGAAGAAATGGGGGATGTGTTGAAAAAAAAAAGAAAAAAATTATCGATTATGAAAAAAAATCACACAGTTATAAAGTTCATTTTGCACTCAATAATCGATGGAAGTTTTATATTGATTAGATCATTCCCTGATTTTTGGTAAATTTTTAAAGAAACACTATGTTAAGAGAACTTTAAAACAACAACAACCATGCCCCTCCTTAATGCGAGCACACACACACATATATACACACGGACCCTCATATACAGAAACACATACACCGGTGAAAGCAAAGACATACATACACTCGTTTATACAGACGTGAATGAATACACACACAGGCACTCGTATACACAAACGCATACACAGGTGGGAATTCGCAACACACACACTAGTAGACATACAAGTGCAAGCACAGACGTGAAAGCACACATATACAGATACTCATATATACAGACGTGAAAGCACGTACGCACACACATGCAGGCACTCGTATACACATACACATGTGTGAACTCGCGCACACGCATTCGTAAACGCACAAATGTATACGCAGAAGTGAATGTACGCATGCACACAGACACTCGTATATACACAAGTGTATGCACAGACACAAAAGAACTTACACACACAGATACTCGTATATACACAAAGCGCATACACAGACTTAAATGCCCTTATGCGCAATTTTCTCTTTCTCTCTCACCTTCTATCTCTAAATATTTTTTTGTTCTGGTGTCTACTCTCTTTATACATTCTTTTAGTTTCTGCCCGGGTGTTTTCGGTCATCTCCGACCGTCCCCAGGGTGGTTACTGGACGAATCTGTATCATAGACCCGAGGAAGATCAAAGAAGACTGAACATGTTCGAACAATCAACCTCTCTAATAGATATGCGACAAAAGCAGAGATGCCTCATTGAATTCCTCCATGCAGAAAACACTGAATCGATCAACATTCACCGAGGCTTACCGGACGTTTACGAAGTCAATATATTTGATGTCAGTACAGGACACAAAAATGGCCTGCTTTGTTCATCGCTGGCAAAAGTGCATTAAAAATTGTGTTGACTATGTATGAAAATAAGTTCTAGGGCACAAAATGTCACTCGTTTTAACGGTACTACTTCCGCATTTGTAGCTCTTTAACATTTGAAATATAGCTTTAGGAAATATGTGTCATTACTTTTGGAACGGCCCTCGTAAGTTAAAAAAAATTCTCACCGTATTTATAAACTAATCGTCATCGTGATATTTTCGCATCTGGTTTTACTCCATTTTGATTTTTATGCATATTCTGTGTGAAACCTTCTTAAATGAAATATTGGTATGAATGTTTCTGCAAAGGGACACGTATCGGCGTTTATCTGAATAAATATTCATTCTAGTACCTTTACCAGTAGTAAAGGCTAGAAGAGTGGCAGTATTTTGAGGAGGTAAAAATAGAAAAAAATAAATAAGAGCCTGTTAAATTAATTTAACATTTTCTTTTTAATAGTTTGAATCATACGTTTTTTGGTTTTGAAAAATGTTTGGTTTCTTTGACGACAACTGTATATGTATTGGAGTACTGTAAAAAGATGAACGTCCAGGACTAATATAAGACATCTCAAATTAGATCTTTGATTGTAGTTCCATGAAAATAAATAAATATTTTTTAGTGCTTTTTAGAATTCCGAAGGTGAACGGATTATCACCGGCCAGCGGAGAGGGGGGTTGTAAAACTTAAGACCGCCCTGGGCGCAAAAATCAGTTTCTGCGCCATTGATTTTTACTCCTGGTCCTTACTCCATTTCGGCACATGTTTTGTTTGAAGCACCGATCTCGTCCTTATACATGTTTTGCTTGATAATTGTCGTCTTTGTTTTTCTTATTTAAATTTCAGTGTCGGGATCAAGTTAGAGCTGGAAATATACAATAATTGGTCAAACAAGGCAAGCTAGATTCAAATCCTGTTTAACCCATTTTGCAGGTGTTGGTCGGAATTAATGCTTACCTATGAATAGAAAAAAAACCCAACTTTTTTTCAATATCGCATCATCAGAGTCAATCATGATGGACGGATTATGGCCAGGAAATTGCAATTACTTTTTATATGAATAGCAGGAATGAGAACGAAAAATTCGATCATTGGTTCTAAGAGGAAAAGGTGATCCAATTTAGAAGAGTTCTCTCGTTTCATCTCTAGCTGTAATTGGCTTATTTTGTTGTTAATGACACGTGGATGTAATTGATATTGGCAAAGAGAGCTGCAAAACATATACGAGGCTTGTTCCAAAAGTAGTGCCACCTATTTTTTAAAGATTTTGTTCTCTCGTTTCATCTATAACTGTAATTAGCTTATTTTCTTGTTAATGACACTTGGACATAATTGATATTGGCTAAGAGAGTTACAAAAAAATACTCGAGGCTCATTCCAAAAGTAATGACTCCTATTCTTTAAAGATTTTGTTCTGTCATTCCATACCTATTTAAAAAAAATTTTTTTAAGTTGAAGACCTAAGAAGGGAATGCTACCATTAAAACGGGTGACCTTTTTACTCTAGAATTTATTTTTCCACATAATCATCATCATTATCATGCAATCCGTTAGATCTGACGATGACTGGTCGGAGCCACGGTGCTTTATCCTCGCCTCCTAATTCGCTGGCGCAGTTTTAGGTGTAGTATCTGTTGCGCATCAGATAGATATCCTCTGAACTTTCAACCCTCACGCCCAGTGGAGCAAATTTCGCGACAACTGGCAGTAGAAGAGACCACAGCTTCTGGCCGAAAGCAATCTCAGTGAGGTAGACAGTCGCCCTTTCGTGTCCGCTGCTATGCCCTTTCTTTCTGGATGAGGTTCTACAGCCTTTTTGATCGGTGATTTGACAGTAAATCTTGTTATATTTTAGGACGGTCTTCGTACTTTTCTGTTCCATTCGCCATTTTATTCTCTTAAAAGTTTTATTTCATTTTATTTACTAGCAAATGTATCCAACGTTGTCCGGGTGCTGGATTAAAGAGTTACATTGTTCGGTGTACATAATTTAAATTTTTTATTTTTAAAAAGTGTAGAAATATGTTTGATTTTAAAACCATTTAAAATGAAAATCCCAACTTTTTATTTGAACGCTTGGCTAAAGACTTCTGTAAAATGCTGGTCGTCGGCCTCTGTTGATAAGCACAATATGGTAAATTATTAAAATTGATAAAACCATATCTAAATCGATGTTTTACCAATTAAAAAAATATTAAAAAGTTTTACCCAGGTCTGAATTCCCTTTATGTCAAATTCCAAGACTGTAAACAAAGAATTGACGGGGGAGTTTGGTAGGAAAAAATCACCTGCGCATACGCATTTTTCACTTTTATAGATATATACATTTATTTGTTTTTGTGGCCAATGAATTGTAGCAGTTCTGGTCCCTCGTAAATGTCATCTTGTATTAAATAAATGATCGTTTTTCCCCATAGAAATCCAGTAACGTCAAATGGAGATATTTTTCCTCTTCCTTTTCGCCCAAGAAAGATGGTTGAGTTCATGTTTTATTTCAATCGCCATTTTTCTAGTAAATAATACTCAAATCATTTTTTGCGCGCCAAATCGCAGAATCTGGATTTAGAAAAGGAAACACAAATAGACTAATGTACAGAACCAAACATATTAATCTATATCGAAAGTAATTTTCTAATAGAAGAAAACCATAGACTTTGACGTGGAAATCATCTATCATAGATTTATAAATATCCAATCATTTTCACTACGGAAGGTTCAGATCATCTTAAATCTATAAAAATCTCTATAAAAATCAAAAATGCGTAGGCAAAATGTTTAATCGGTTTTTAGTAATAAAGATATCGATTTAGATATAATTTTTTCAATTTTAATAATTTACCATATCATGGTTTTCAACAGATGCCGACAACCATTATTCACAAAACTCTTTAGCCGAACAAATAAAAATCTGGCATTTGTAACTTAAATTGTTTTAAAATTAAATATATTTTTACTTTATTTTAAAATATAACTTTTTTACGAATAGAGTTTCATTGAAAGTAATGCTGAAATTATTTAAGGTTTTTTAAGCGCCCTCGGGAAAGCCGGGCAATATTTCTAGTCTTACATATTTAAGCGCTTCGGTGTTCTCGAATCCAAATAACCCTTATATGAAATGTCATGTCTTTAGACCCCACATTGGAAGAGTAGTTTGGTAGAGACGGAAACGGCACAGTCTTTCAATTTCTACCCCCTTAGCAACTAAATTTCCGGATCGAAACCGGTTAAAAAGCTTTCTCTTGGTGTAAATATCCTATATACGAAATTTCAAGTTTGTAGATTCAAAATTGACAGAGAAAAAAATAGAGATTGATTGTCTACACTACACACACACACACGTACACACACATACGCCCCTACACTCACGCATACACACACATAGACACACACACACAGACACACACACATATTTTCACTTTTATAGATATAAAGAATATCAAACAAGAAATACAAAATGCTTCATTTTATCTAACAATTTATTTACAAAAATATTTAAATTAATCAGCTAATGAAGACAAAAGTATTCGATATAACAGTAAACAGTAAAGGTATTTTAAAGATGAACAAAACAATGAGATCTAGTCAAACGCGTTCATTTAATATTGTGTATTGAATACTTTTTATCCTAGCAATTTCATACTTCTTTTTGTAAAATCTTTTTTTTAGATTAATTATGCTGACTTTTCGGACGAATTTATATTCGCCACGATAAAAGCTTTATCCCTACCTATTAATAAATGGTCTCGATTGATAGCGTCTCTAGGGTTTTTTCGCAGGCTTATATAGACTCAGAGAATACGACTGCACAGTCAAATCTGGACCCACCGGGCCATTTTGGTTACGGTCGAACCGTGTTCCGCGCTATGAAACTCGCAGTTTTGCCTTTAACTCGGCGTTTTCCGGGTGTTTCTCATTCTTTGCAAACCCGCTTTCTTTTTAACGAGAGTTTTTAACGAAATTCGACCAAATAATTATCGACATTGGCAAAGAAGAGAGGTGTCAACTTAATGACAAATTTCACTGACCATTAAAGAAATGGTATTAACTTCATTCTCACAGGGAAAAAGACATCTTTTGACATAAAAGACGAAAGAAATCCGCTTGACCAGATGCTAAAAGATGTTGAACTGGATGAAGTCAAATGGCTCAGCCATCATGTTTTTTTCCGACTAAAAGATTTTCACGGTCGATGTGACTTTCAATAAACGGAATGATCGCTGGATAGCCTTGTCCTCCTCAGAGGTTAAACACAAGACAACGACGAAGAAACCAGCAAGTCTCATGGTGCTCTGCGTGGTGTCAACTGAGAGTGACATCTTCACTCACTTCTTAAAAAACAAGGAAAAAGTCAATGCTGTTGTCTATTGCAAAGTTCTAGAAGACAAAATACTACCCTGGATGAAAGATAAGGCTAGTGGCAAACAGTTTGTCTTCCAATGTTACTTGGCTCTAGCCCACACAACGAAGAGGACCACCAATCTTCTCGAAGGGTCAAATGTGCAGTTCTGGAACAAGGGATTGTGGCCCTCAAATTCACAAGACATGTACTCTTTGGATTATTATTTTGGGTGCGAATTGAGACCATGGCATGTGACAAGTCACACAGAAGTATAAATCTCCGAAGACGGTCATCAAGAAGACAGTGGGTTCATTACCAAAGTCTAAGATCGTCAACGCTGTATCCAAGTTTCGTAAACGCGTTGAAAGCATTATAACAACTGAAGATTGTTACATTGTATGAAATCATTGTTCTTATTGCATGTTCTAAATATACTTACAATTTCATAGCTCTCTGTTTATTATAAGATGTTAATCGTAAAACGTGTGATAAGAAATTGTACGGATTTACCTGTTAAACCCTCTACAGTTAAATGAAATAATAATTTGTATGCCGGGTGTAGTTTTTCTGTATCTATTCTATTACATAAATTATTTGTGTTTGTCAAAATCATTAGTTTTGCTCCCGAAATAATATGCTGGGTGTAGTTGTGCTACATCTTTTTATTATGTTCATACATTATTTTTGCTTATTATAATAATTTGTTCTGCTACTGAAGTAATGCCTTCCGTGCCGGGTGTAGTTGTACTGTGAGCATTTTATTACATTATTGATTTTTATAATATTTTATTCTGCTACTGAAGTAATGCGCTCCATTTCAGGTGTAGCTGTGCTGCATCAATTTTATTTCATATATTATCTGTGCTTGTTATACTCATTTATTGTTCAAATAAAGTAATGCTTTGTATGCCGTGTGTAGTTGTGCTGAGTCCATTTCATTACAAGCATTATTTTTGCATTTTATAATCATTTGCTCTTCTACTCGTTTTTGATTAATTTATTTTATTTTGATCATTTATTTCAAAGTTTTCTTAATCTATTTTATGACTATTTTGTTGTAGTGTGTATTGCTATTGCTGATGATTTTTTTTATATAGTTCTTTCCTCTTTATTTCATTTTTATTGTCTTAGTGCATTTTATATCGTATATCACACCATTCTACAACGAAACGTTTTTTTATCATTCATATTTATGAGATTTTTCCCAGTTGTATTTAAAGAAGATAATACAACTCTTATATCAAGAAGTTGTAAAATTCTTTTTCATTGCTTCTAACCTGATCAAGTCAAACGATATATCTTTTTTAAAAACATTTTTTATTCTTTAAATTGTTTTCTTTTGATATTGATTTTCACTTGGTTTCGTTTGATGACTTAACGAAACTTGTATTATATCAAACAATTATGAAACGCAATGTTAAAAACTTTAAGCAAGTACAATATTGAAAATTCGAAAAAGAATCAAGAACCCAAAATGAAGGAAGAAGAGGAAATGAAAAAAAACGGCAAAATGATTTCTTGTAAACAAAATGGAAATTTATTGATGGCTAAAAGGTCAAAAAGAAAAAGGAATTAAACCGAAAATATATATATATACGGTGAGTGCAAGAAGTATCCGATAAAAAGCAAAAAGTTGATTTATTTTGAAAACACGAAAACAAAAACAATAACAAATTATATATATTATAATGTATTTTTTGAATGATAAATACAAATCTCGTATCATTATCATTCAAAAAATAGATTAGAAAAGCATTTTGTTGTTGGTTTTGTTTGTGTGTAATGAAAATAAATGAACTTTTTGACTTGTATCTGATACTTATTGGAATAATTTATATGTATATGGAACGACTTTTTAGTAAGTTTCAACCACTTTAGGTCATTTAATGCCGAGAACAATTATTTTTCATAAACGTTATTTTTGTTCACACTTAGTTTTTTT
>JAYKTE010204289.1:0-12405 GCA_036873565.1 Xipholeptos notoides | reverse complement strand
GTCAAACTCACTTTTTTTTGGTCCTTTGGGGTTTTCCCCCCCCCCCCCCCGACAATATCTTCTTGATTCAGTTAATCCGAATCAGGGTCGGTAATTTTTTGTCAATTCAAATTAATGTCGTTTTCATCAACATTTATTCGAAATTTTTTCTCAAATATTCAGCTTCAAGGCGACATAGTTGAAAATTAAGAAATTGGGCAATTTTACTAATCCGATTAAACATGAAATTTTATTAATGCTTTAAGATGATTTGTACTACTAATAAAAGCATTTAAATATTGCTAAATAATTTTTATTCATAATAAATTAATAGAAACTGTTACAGAGTTCTTGGTTGTATGAGAATATTTAAAACAAATGTTTGATAAATAATTATCACATCATAATTATTTTAAAGTTTACTTTTTATTTTCTTCTTGTGGACAACGGTTGACATTTATCATTTGGTATTGTTCTTTTGAGGCAGTAATTTAGAAAGATGCTCATTACTATTAAGGCAAATTCAAGCTCATGTTATTTAGATTATTCGAATTATTATATTTATCTAATTATATACATATGAAATATTTTTGGAGCTGTCTACACGTGATTCGGACTTTTATTTTCATAGTCACAATGTTTCTAACAGGTCGCATTGCATTGTGGTCCTAATGATTGGTTTATGTAAGTTTTAAGTGATGTTCACCAGGAGGCCATGAGTTAGTTCTGATTGCTAAGCGAAAAAAGTTGAAAACATAGAACCAGATAACGTTTATGAAATGGGAACAGCCTAATTCTGTAAATCAAATAAAGAGTTATGATAGTGGCCCTAGAAATCCCCTGAATTTGACAAATTAGCAACGTATCCGAGGCCGAAGGGCATATAAGAAAATATTATGTGGATTGTGAAAATAATGTACTGCCTGGGCGTATGGTTAGCATAAACGCAGAAGCAGACAAACAGAATAAACAATTCTCTCAAATAAATACTATAAATATATTTTGCTTTATCCATGGGTTTTTTTTTTATCTGTATAGAGAATTTTTTTAAAAATGTTAATTTGTTCACAGACGGGCTTAGACGTCAGTGTAGTAGGAAAGATAAGTTCAACTACCGAGGAAAAAACCGTTCTTGAAAGAACACGCGTATTACAAAATTTAAATAATTTAAAACAAGGGCGACAACTTAAGAGGATTTAACGATATAGTGCAAGGGAGATAACAAGATATAAACAGAACAGACACTCTCCGCCTGATATTTGTACGCCATTAAATATTTATGTTTAGTAGCTGGGAAGTAGCAAAACAGTTTCTGTGATGGATTCAGACGACTAGCTTTGGACCATCACAATTCTTTCTGGAGATTTTAATCTCTACTGTGCGCACCTTCCCATCTTTACTAGAGAAGGTTTTTGTGATCAATCCAAGAGACCATTGGTTTCTGAACACTTAGTTATCCTTCAGCAATAATGCTTCATGGCTCAAGATTGGGCTTATCAAAGACCCACTTTCTACGTGTTTGGAGAGTGGTGACGTATTATTTCCTCCACTTTACCCAAAAGGTTTGTGCTAGGTGTTGGACATATCTCCATCGCTGTCTGAGTGTGTCTTTTTCTTTGAATTCGCCGACAGGATCCGGAGATGTATTACTCTTCTGTGTTAGAAGCATAGCTGGACTGAGCAAGAAGGGGTCATCAGAATCTGTCGAAACCGGGACAAGAGGTCTGGCATTGATGATAGATGTTACCTCTGCCATAAGGGTAGTGAGCGTTTCGAGTGTCAACCGAGTAGTACACCCTGGTTGTTGAAACATTGAGTCTAGGATTCGTTTTGCTACACTTATTATTCGTTCTCAGGAACCACCCATGTGTAGAGCATAAGGTGGGTTAATGGTCCAGGTACAATTTTGTTCAGAAAAATATCTATTTGCCTGCATCTTAATGTTAAAGTTCATGTTCAATTCTTTGCATGCGCTGATGAAATTGGTACCTCGATCTGAACGTATATATTTGGCTGGACCGCGAACTGAATAGAAACGTCTGAGAGCATTTACAAAGCTAGAAGTGTCTAAAGATTCAAAGATTTCGATGTGAACAGCTCTAGTAGACATACAGGTAATCATAGCTGCCCACCGTTTGCTTTGTGCTAAGCCTACTCTAGTTCTACGTGAAGATATGGACTGAATATGTCCAGACCTACATTGGTAAATGGAGGCTCCATACAGAGACGATCAGAAGGAAGAACAGCCATCTTTTGTATTTGTGTAGGTTTGCTAAATTTCCTGCAAGTAAGACAGTGGGGAATAATGGTACATATGCGCCTTTTGTCTCCAACTATCCAGTATCCTGTAGTAAGGATAGCTCCTTCGGTAAAAAGGCGACCTTGGTGATGGACTTATTTGTGGTAGTGTCTTATTAAAAGACTAGTGATGGGGTAGACACCGGAAATTATGGTGAGGTGTTTTTCGTCATTTCCAATCATTGCTTGTCATATGCAGCCACCAATACGCAAGAGCCTATCCTCGTCAATGAACGGGTTTAACCCTTCGAGCGCGGTACTTTTATGAGGATCACCATGGTTTTTTATATGGGGAATCTCCTGCGTATAGTATTCTTCTTGGACTAGACGTAGAATAGTGTTCCTCGATTGTGTGAGCTCCACGTTTGTGTGTATTTGTTGACAATAGTTCCACCATTTTTAGTTACAAGTCTCAGTATTAGGAATCTTCTGGTATGTGCGTGTGATGTGTCTTAAAGGATGAAATGGCCCGTTTGAGTGAAATCCAATCCGTACGGACTTTGTAGGAACTAGGGCTCTTGTAAAAACACAGTTGGCATTTGACGAGACCGTCGGTGGTGCTCTGGAAATTCTGCCCTAGACTTTTCATTTCGTGATCGGATAAGGAGTGTTGATGTTTACTGATCTTAGGCTTCTCTAGGGCATAGTTCTTCCACGAAGTGAAGGGGTAACATGGATAGTTGAATGTCTTTAGCTTTAGGTGGATCTTCCATAGGTGCTGACGGATATTTATCATCGTCTTGCCTGTTTGACGGCATATCGAACAACGATATCCCTCAGTATCTGTACAGTCAAGAATTTCCTCCTTGGCCATTAGATTCATCTGTTTGTCCCGCATATACATCATTTTGGGGGCTCCATTCGTCGCAGATATCGTCCAGGCCTGTCTTTGGTTGGTCTGAGGATGGCGAGGCCGATAAAGATAGATTGTCTGTTTCTAATTTTGGGCATGGTTCGAAGGTCATTGGCCTTCCCTTCTCGAAGGCATTTGTACAAAAGCGTTCACATTCTAGCGTTTGTGGGCTCTTCTTAGGCCTACATTACAAATTACGACCCACCCTAGATCGAGCTTTTGTGCAAAAGGTGTATTGCCAGGGCCCTCAATCTGACCGCATACTTTGAGTACTCCTATAGTGTCACGTCCGAGAAGTAGCATAATATGAGCTTTATGATCGAGCTTAGGCATCTGATGGGCCAGTTTCCCCAAGTGGGGTTGATGGAGAACTACGTCTGGTGTAAGGATCTCGGATCTGTCGTTAGGTATGTCGCTGCATTAAAGGAAGCTTAAAACATACATTTCCGTTTATAGATTCGATTTTGTATCTCCTGGCCCTTCTCCCGGTTGCCTCGACGACACCAGCACAAGCCTTCAAGCTATAAGCATAAGTTGGGCTGGGGTCTCCAAATGTGTCGAATAATTCAGAATATGCGAGGGACCTATTGCCCTGGTCATCTATGATGACATAGGCCTTTATAGCTCTGTTGTGTTTGCCTTTAGGGTAGACCTTGAGGCAGATCTTGGAACAAGACCTGGCTGTAAGGCTATCGTCGCAAACTTCGTTGCATTTTGTGTGGATGTCCGCTGCCGGTTGTGGGTTCTCCTTCCCGCCTTTCTCGCCAAGACAGGCTTGGAATCCTTAATTCAGGGAACTGGTCCTGTGTGGAGTGCTGTGTTGTGTTGAGTACTGTTGCACTCGACACACAAGAGTCTTTTGTTACAATCCTTCGCTTTGTGTAGGGTCGTGTTACAGCATCTATAACAAACTACTTTCTCCTTAAGGAAGACCTTAGGCTCTTCGAAGGGTTTCTAACGGAAGGCACGACACTCTTGAATGGAGTGAGGTACCTTGTGTAGAAGACAATATTGATTAGGCTCCCTGTCTCCCCCTATCCTTCTATTTGGGTTTACAGGAGCAGTTGGAGGTACGTCGGTCTTTTTTGTGGATACGGTTCTCCTGTCGAGCTGTCTCAAAGTTTTGTTCTCATTGGGAGTAATACTAAAGCTTGGGTCGTTTCTTACCTTAGCCTGATAGCTGACAAAGTCCACAAATGCTGAAAAAGGGGAAAAGAGACATGATTCCGATCCTTGTACTCTGTGCCACAAAACATCCACTTCTCCTGTAAACCACGGGGAAGCTTCTGGACTACAGGTTGCAAACTGATAAATTTTTTAAAAATGTTAATTCCGCACAGACGGGCTTAGACGTCAATGTAGTAGGAAAGATAAGTTCAACTACTGAGGAAAAAACCGTTCTTGAAAGAACGCGCGTATTACAAAATTTAAATAATTTAAAACAAAGGGTGACAACTTAAGAGGATTTAACGATACGATGCATGGAGATAACAGGAACAGAACAGAACAATAACAATGAAGAGGAGAGTATAGGGTCTAACAGCTAAATCCGTACAACTTCTTTTCACATGTTTTAAGATTAATATCTCGAGTTATAATAAACAGAGAGCTATGAAATTTTCAGGATATTTGGAAAGTGCAATAAGAACAATTATTTCATTCATTGTAACCCCCTTTAGCTGTTATGACGTTTTCAACGCGTTTACGAATCTTGGATACAGCGTTGACGATCTCAAACTTTTTGGTAATGAACCCACAGCCATCAAGGTCCTTCTTCGGGGTTGTTATACTTCTGCATAGCTTGTCACATGCCTTGGTCTCAATTCTTGCCCAAAAATAATAATCTAAAGGGTTCAGGTCTGGCGAATTTGAGGGCCACAATCCCTTGTTCCAGAACTGCACATTTGACCCTTCGAGATGGTTGGTTGTCCTCTTCGCTGTGTGGGTTGGAGCCGAGTCTTGTTGGAAGACAAACTGTTTGCCACTAGCCTTATCCTTCCTCCAGGGTGTTATTTTCTCTTCTAGAACTTTGCAATAGACAACAGCATTGGTTTCTTCCGTGTTGTTGAAAGAGTGGATGAAGACATCACATTCATTTGACATCACACAGAGCACCATGACACTTGCTGGTTTCTTCGTTGTTGTCTTGTGATGAACCTCTGTGGATGAGGAGGCTATCCATCGATCATTCTGCTTATTGAAAGCCGCATCGACTGTGAAAATCTTCTCGTCGGAAAAAAAATTGATGACTGAGCCATGCGATTTCATCCAACAGCTTTTTGCACCTGGTCAAGCGAATTTCTTTCATTTTTTGTGTCAAAAGATGTATTTTTCCTTGTGAGAATGAGGTTAATCCCAATTTTTTAATGCTCTCTGAATTCTCATTAAGCTGAAACCTCTCTTCTTTGTCAATGTCGATAATGGCAAGGCTGGATTTGCATGGACACTTCTCTTGAGGCCAGCTAAGAAATGAGGTGTTAGAATTTTGTCACTTCTGGGCTTGTGAGCAGCACATTGGTCTTCGCCAGTCTCATCAAAAAGTTTACAAACATCGTAAATGTTATGGCATTAGGAGTGTGACGCGCGCGACGAAGTTGCATATGCCTGAAAGTTTGGCTTGTTCCATTGCTTAATATTTATTGCATCAATGCTAGTATATAACTAGCTGAATTATTAGACAAAAGGAAGTATCTAGAAACAATCAGGAGTGCCATATGTTAATTTTTAAGTGCTTAAAACCTCTTCAAAGTTTTTACGGATCTACCTGTTAAACCCTGTACTTTTATTAAATTTGATTGTTAAAAAAAATATGCATAAAAAAATGCTAGAAAAAATTACAATATAAACCACAACTAAAAATAAACACACATCAGATCAAAACACATTAGGAGCAATGATTTCTTTCTATTTTTGATTCTGCCTTCAAAGCTTAGAATATTTATTATAAAGAGAAAAAAATATTTCTCCCACATTACTTAGCAAAATATCAAATCTCTATAAGGTTCTGGGATGTCTGTTACTCTTTCCATCAAACCCTTGTATTATCTCTCTCCATTGAGCATTTGGTTATTAAAGCAGGGATATAAGTGTTAAATGTTTTATCAAAAATAATTGTACTGTGGCAGATATCTCAACTCAAAAGGTAAAATGTGGTGATTATCAAAATTATAAAAAGTAATTCCTTTGAATATGATTTTGACTTTTTAAATATAAAGACATTGAATAAACTATCAAAATGTCCAACGCAAGAAATTGGCATTTTGTTCATGTATTTTCCAAATTAAATCAGCTTATTTAAATTTAATTGGATTGGTTCTTGAAGTAGAACAAACATTGTAGTTGTAAATCCCAACATTAAATATTTGGGATAATTTAAACAATATTAGATAGAGTGAAAATTTATTTCAACTTTGAACAACATGCATCTGTGTATTCAAAACGATTCTGGCAGAAAAGATTTTCTATTTCCCTTTGCAAACTTGCTAGATTGTTGAATTGTCCTTTTTTTATTTTTCAGTTTCTCGGTCATCTTCTGCAACTTCACTCCCCAAACTATCAACATCTCATTCTTATTCCCACTCATTACCAACTTCAAGTGTGCCCACTGGAGATATGTCACAGTCTCCCACAAATCAACCCCAGCCTTCCAACGGAGGGGGTAATACATCATCATCAGCTGCGAGCACTCCTCAAACTGAGCCTAAAACAGGATTCTTTTCACGGATATTTGGCAGTAAGCAGCAAATTTCTGCCCCTGATTACAATAGCCAACCAGGTGAGGCTATCTTCTTCTGTTCTCTATGACAAGGAGAGAGAGAGACTACACAACAACATACTTAGATTAGACATATCTGACATCACCTTCGAAAAATAATCCCCATAGAATTGTTTACTATTTAATGAAGGGATGCTGATATTAAAATAGTGAAATTAGATCTTTATCATGTTTTGTTTGTCAACTGCCTAAGTACTAAAATCTTTGTATCTCTGTTAATTTTTGTAATAGTTTATTATTTTATTTATATCTTTCCAAGTTATTTACACATCTAGGCAGATCATTAAGGCTGCTTGAATGGTACTTTCGGTATGGTATTACCTAAATCTTAAATTTCAGAAAAATTGAAAACTTTTTATGCGTCAAAGTCAGTTTGACATAATGTAGCAGTTACTTATAGTAAAATTTTTAGTTACAATTCCTTTTAATTGAATCCATCAAGATGAAGGGCAACACTGATTACAAAAGCCCAGGAATATAATGAGCACGTAAAACTGGCCTTGTGCCTAACTTGGGTTGGTGCTCGACTAAGTAGCTATATTCTTTTAATTAAACCCAATGAAATAGAAAATCTAAAGAATAAGAAAACTTGTGATTTCAATGAATAATGTTACTTCTTTAAAAATAGAAAAATATTTTGAATGTCTATCCTTGTTTACTTGATAAACTCAAGAACAGCACCTATAAGTTAGTCCATTTTTCTATAGTTTAAGGAAGAAAATACTATTTAAAAACAAAAAAACAAAGATTTTTCCTGAAATAGTACATTGTTGACACATGGTCAACTCTATTAAATTGTAAATAAAAAGATTTGACTTTTCATAAGTGCTGTTTTTTATTAAGTTTAACGAATAAACTGTTTGAAATATCCTATTTTGAATAAATAATTCATTATTAATCATTAAAATTACAAGTTTTCTTATCTTTTTATACAAACCAATGAAATCAAATCTTCTTGTACAAAATAAAATATCTGTTGTAAAGATAAACTTCCATTGTTCCAACACTTGTTATAAAGATCAAATTACTAATTACAAAACTTACTTTCTTATTTAAATGATTATAAAGCTATTATTGTTTAATCTTTCATATATTTTTTTTATAATTAATTCCTATTAATCTAGATAAATTTAAATCAATCCAGAATATTCATCCAAGAACAGAAATAATGTATATTAATTTTAATCAAAAATCAATTTGTGTTGACTCTCTCTACCTTTTATCAAATTGTACCTGAGAAGAAATTACTTAATAAAAAAAAAGTAATTTTTATTTTAAAATGGTAACTTAATTGGTTATGCTCCCATACAAACCAAAAGTAATTTTTCCTAATTGGCACTTAACCTACTCATCACTGAATTTCTGGAGAGCATTTTGATATGTTTTAGAATGATGCAAATTATGTAAAGTTGTCAACATATTTCCTCCAATAAACCATGTATTCTACTTCAATTTGGGTGCAAAATAAAATTAAGTCATGTGATCTTATTAAATATTAAAAATAACTACTACCAAGGTTGGATGTTCAACAATTTCTAACTCTGAAAACTTTCCTACATACCTATGTAGAAATATACAAAATTCCACAAATCCCTAATGAAAGCTTAAAGCAAAAATTAATTGAAATCAAAATTAAGGGATTTTCTTTTCTGTTATTTGAAATGAATCTTCTCAGGTACAATGAGTTCCTATTTCAGATAAAGTCTTTTGTGGTAATTTCCATTTTTGTTCTTCTTTTTCTTGCATGTTTTCCTTCATGAGTGATTTAAGAATCAATTGATCTATTTATCTTCCTCCGTCTTGTTGATTAATATTCCATTCTTTCTTTGTTCTGATCAGTAAGTGGGGATTTGCTCAGGATATCAGTTTATCTGGTGCACAGAGGGCCTCATAAATTAAGACCTCTGATTCATTAAACCACCATTCATTCAACTGCCAATGATGTAATACACAATGAGTCTCGTTTACCTCTTAAGTGTGTTATGAAATCATTTTATTTATGCTAATTTGCACTGAGTATGTCATACTTTTGTGTGCCATTGCAAAGATATAAATCTAAAAAGCATTGTGTTAGATGATATTTTAAATGTAAATTATTCTTTAATAGCATGTACATTTTAATTGAATTATTCTAATTGGTTATTCTTCCCCATCTCAAGATAACTGTTAATATGATAATATTCAAACTTTTAACTGATGAAAATGAAATTATAGTATTTTAGTTCTGTGTTAGACCTCTTTTGTTTGAAGATGATCAATATTCTGGGACCCAATCTGCCACTGCTGATCAATTTTGGTATGGCTTTTTATTTTTCATTTTGTAGCCTGATTGCTGGCATATGACCTATTAAAAAAAAAAGACATGGATTAAAATGTTCACTCTATTCTGTCAGAAATGAAATATCTCCAAATTATTTCTTCTAATCTATGACAAGTTAATTTGTGAAAGGAAAAAAAAAAGACTTAAAAACATAAATAAACTTGTTGCTTGGATCTTTCTGGATATAAAATGGGTATATTTGATGACTTGTACTTCTGATAGCCATCTGTTATTTGTGTAGTTATATTATTATGATTGTGTTTTTATCTTAATTTACTGATAATAAATAAAGCAGTCTTACAATCTCTCTTGCTTGGTACTTTATCACTTATTGGGAAGGAAATTCATTTAAAACAGTGGCTTTGCAGTCAGACTTCGGAATTGGACTAATACCCTTGGGAAAGGTATGAATCCCTGCATTCCCTCCAGCTATGGATTAAATAGTCTATATTATATTATTAAAAAAATTAAGCGTGGACAAAAAAAAGATTGTTTATCTAAAAAATGATTGTTCTTGGCATTACTTATTTCTATATATACTATTTGCCTGAACAGAGAGGGTGAATATAATCTATAAGTAACTTAATTACTATTAGGGATATTTAACTCTCTGACTGACTATTTTGACATAACTATCTAAGCAACATGACAAGAGTTTTCTAAAATACATCTATCTAACTTGTCCTAGGATCCTTAGCTTTCACTTCACTTCATTTTGAATCTAGGGACCTGTGATTATGCAACAATGAAATAAAATCAACCAATCACCAAAGGAAGATTTAAAAAATTTATGAAAATTGTTGTTTAGATTTATGGTAACATTTAAAAGTGGCAACATATTTTTTTAAAGGAATTTTTTTTTTGCATTTCACTCTATGGTGAAAGAAGTAAGAGAGGGAGCTACTTCCAAAAATAATTTTTGTCTTGTGCTTTGCAGACTGAAAAAGGAGAAATATAAATGTTTTTTCTTTTTTAGAACTAAAAATGTCCTGTTTGGATTTGCAATGAGTCAGTATCCTATTGTACTTTATTTTAACCAATCACAATTCTATTTCTTAACAAGTGGGAGTTGGTTGGAATAATTTTAAATTTTTGATAGATTGTTTATTCTATAAGATTCTACCAGAAAATCATTCAAGTAAACCAGTCAAATATTTCTATTATTTTTGATATTTTATGTTTTCTTTGTTTTATACATGCCAGCAAATTTGGTTATTTGTCAAACTTTATGAACTGTAATTTTATCTTCCTTTTGCATGTTAGTAACTAAAGTTCTGATGCATGAAAATAGTAGTGTTCTTTTTTTTCTTGTTAAAAAGATGAATATAATATTACATCACAAGCTTTAAGATTAAGATGTTTATTAATTGGCCTTTTAATTGCTTTGAGTTATTGCTTTTGTTTTCTTTCAATTATTTAAGTTTTTTATTTATTTTGTTTTGTTTTTAATGAGAATGACCTCTACTAGTAATAACCTGGAGTTTCAAATGTTTTAAGTTTGAAAACAGAAAATAAATTTACATTATTTATAGTTTTTGGACTATTGCACTCATCTTAATTGTTATATACATGCTTTGGCTAATGTACTTGCAGCCTTCTAGCATCTCTTGAGAAGATTTAATGGAGTTTTGAATTAACTTTTGTATTCAGTTCACTGGGTTAGTTCATTCCACTATCCAAGCCTTGGTCTTAAGTATTAAATGTTAAAGTTTATGTTAATTAAACTGAATTGTTTTTTTTGTTAATCATGGTTTGGATTGAACCTAAAATATGCTGATAAAGGTCACTTAAAAAAATGTATATAAAGTGTTGGATAAGTAATTAAAAGGCTCTTAAGAACATTAGCTGTAATATTGTGTATGCAAGAATCAAAATAAGAATAAAACTATAAATAATGTAAATCATTTAACCCTGTTATAGTAATGTAGATAAATAGCTGTCTTCAATTTATAAAAACTATATCAACCTATAATTTGTAAATTATAATTTACCATCTTTAAAAATATCAAAATTAGTGGATTAGCAAATGGTTACTTTGTAAATTTAACTTTTTTTTATATTGATTCATAACTTTATTTATTAAAACTGTAAATAAATTTGTAATTCATTCAAGTTTTATTAAAATGAATCTTATGGGTGAATTTCAAAATCTAGAATAAAGCATAAAATATTCTATTTGTTTTCTTTAAAAAAACAATCAGGGATTGGAAGAAGAAATATTTTGAAGAAAATGCAATCTTTTAAAGTTTATCATTTTGGAATTCATTTCATTAGAAATATTTAATGCATAATTTGAATGTTATCGGTTGTTTTCTTCTATTGGCTTCATATATTTCTAACTATTGAACAATAGTACAATTGAACATATGGTACAACTGTAAAACTATTAAAAGTTATTTTCTAATGATTTTCTAAATAGATAACTTTTTTTCTATTATATGCCTTCAAGTCAGAATCATACTTCTACCTATTCTAATACAACTTTAGAAATGTAATTAAAAGAAGCAAACCTGAAATCAAACATACTTAATGAATATTCAGTGTTTATTGATTGCAATGTTTAATATGTAATGAATGAACCTTTTAAACACTTTTATTTAATGGTCAATCAACTTTATATACCTTTTATAATATTGTACTAAAGAATTTGCTTTCCAATTATTATTAGTACTTATTTGGTATGTATGTAAATTCCACAAAATCATTTTTAGAAGAAATAATGTATAACTTGTACAAAGTGTAGAATAATTCTTAATAATAAAAATTATTTTAAGTTTTTGGACTGTTGTCCTCATCTACATTTTCATCATTACAGTGTTTTAGCCAATGTACCTTTTAGTCTTCTTTAGGTGATTTAAATCGAGCTCAAGAACTTTCACGTAATTAGAATCTTCCACAAAGCTTTAAACTTAACTCTTAATTCAATCTACAAGGTAAATGGATAAAGGTGTCAAATTTCTATAGTTCTAGGTAAGAATTATTTGAAGGTGAGTGTTTCTGTCTCTGCCAGCAAGGGTGGAGTAGTAGTAAAAGCTTGGACTATGGAATCGTATTATACAAGTTCAAATCCCAGTCAAAACTATTGCATTCACTTTTAGCTGTCACGGGCAGATGAGGCTTGTTAACTCGGGAGAGTAACTCATCTAGGTGTAAGGATTCTGGGTGGATGAGACCAGTTAA
>JAYKTE010204179.1:0-12406 GCA_036873565.1 Xipholeptos notoides | reverse complement strand
ACGCGTTTGATCTAAGGTTATTTCCGACTGAAATAAGTTAAACGATGACAAAGAGGGTGCAACAACAACAGCAAAAAAGACTAAACTTCTTTTATAACTCTGCCATTAAATTTCTTTTAAACAAATTTAGCTTGAATTTATATGCGAACGAATCCACGTTTATTACTGTAAGTTGTGCATGGACATTTTTTTGTCATATGGGCCATTTTTTTTTCTTTTTATTATTGAAAAATTAAATCGAAATCGATTAAAAAATTTGCTCTAAGTCTGAAGTCTCTTTATGTAAAATTCCAAGGCTGTAAACAAAGAATTGGCAAAGTAGTTTGGTAGGGAAAAAAATCGCCTGCACACATGCATTTCTCACTTTTATAGATGTATAGTTTTAAAATTATTGAATACGAAATTTATTAGTTGACAGGCTTAAAAGTTTTTCATAATATTTCTCTCTTATAATGAAGACCCATGTGTATTTGTTTATTTTTTTTATACATCTTTTGATTTTTTTAACTTCTCGGTCGGTCGCTATTTTTCTAAAAGTATTATTCGGACTATATTCTAAACAGATATTATTTTCTTTCTCGCAAAAATACTACGAATAATACTTATAAAATTCATCATACCTCATCTCAAGGATTTCGAAGTGAGAAAGAATAAATATGGACGAGGAAAATAGTCCGATTAATACTTTTAGAATTCCTCATACCCCATCTCAAAGTGAGAAAGAAAATAATATGGAACACTGAAATAGTCATCTCAAGTATTAAAAAAAAAATAACGTCGCTAGTGTGCTCAAGATTTTTAGTCAAATTAGTCAACACCATATTATATCCTAAAAACTAATTTCGTAAATTTCAAATTGCTGTTTATTTCTAAATTCAGGCAATGATTTTTGGTGAAATGCGTAGGCAATATTTAAGCTTCCAATTTTTTTTTCTCTATATTCTTTTTCAAAATCTTTTACGTTGCTAACTTACGGACTTAACTGAATTCTCCGTATCATATCACAAATCCTTGAATTTAAATATTTCGAAAAATCTATTATCTGCTTGGTTAGTTTTTTTTTCTTTTTTTTTTCATTTTCAATTAATTTTAAATAGGAAAACACACAATGCGATTTGTATTTCCTTTCTTCCGGTAGAAACCATTTTTTTTTGCACCATACATTTAAATAGAAGCTCATAAAATGCTTTGTCATTGTTGATACCCAAAAGCAGACAACACATAAAATAGGCTGTTCTCTGTATGAATTAAGCAAAAAAAATTAAAAATTGCTCTTCTCAAATGTGTGTATCAGATTAGAAATAGAATTCCATGGATTATTTTGGAAATCGTCTGCCCACAAAGACAAGAAAATTCCGAAATACTTGAGATGAGGTATCTAAATTCTATAAGTATTTACCGGATTATTTTCCTCGTCCATATTATTTTCTTTCTCACTTGGCAACGTTGAACCTGGTCAGTACTTAGATATCTAGTTGAAGGAAAAACTTTCAAGAAAAAACCTGAGAGGTATGTTGTTGATGTAGTCTGTAGCAATCACCAGCACATACTGTGTGCAATCAGAAGTTCCAAAAAGTGGATAGTGCTACACAAGCCTTTACCACTATAAACAAATCCCTGTATGGTAGTCTGATGGCCATACATGGTTTGATGCCACTCCTAAGTCGAAATGGATGGTATAGTCTATCAATATATATATATAAGTTGAATAGTATTCTCTACGCGAGTTTCACCATCAGGATCTTCAGGGGAACAACTAAATGTAAAGAGTCCAAATCATGTTTGAAATTTAAGTCTGTTAAGTCTTTTAAGACTTAAGATTCAAACATGATTAGGACTCTCTACATTTAGGTGTTCTCCTGAAGATCCCGATTGTTAAACCCGGGTAGAGAATACTATTCCACTTTAATAAAGCTCTGCAACAGTATTGAGCACTCTTCTTATTCATTAATCGTCATTCTTCAATTACTTCTTTTTGATGAGTTTTCAACCTTGATTATTTTTTTTTTGTATATTAGTTACGGGAGAAAGTTGCGATAAATAAGTGCTCAATATTGGCGAAGAGCTTCATTACTAATAATGATACCTAGTATTCTCTATCCGGGTTTGTTCCTCAGGAGAATACTTTTTTGTAGAGGGTCTTAGTCATATTTCATTCTAGTTAGTTATTAACATACGCATATATATATGTATATATATATATATATATGCTTATGTTTATTTTGTTTGGTTTTATTAAATTCATAAAACATAACACAGAACGAAAATACTCCATTAATATTTATTGTCCAGCCTTAATTTACTAACATTGCTTTTTCAGTCCGTCTTGCAGTTTCTACATTTGATTACAAGATAGAAAAAAAAAAGAGAAAAAACTCTTTAAAAAAATCAACTTAAGCAAAGGAAAATAAAAACTAAATAAAAATTACAGACGACAATAAAGAAAAGCCTGTGTTCTATAAAGCTGTCAATATTATTATTTATTTATGTTTTTGGGGGGAGGCATTTCTACGGCACACCCAAAAGCGTTGCTGCTTTTTGTATGCACGAAACTTTAGCGGGTGACAGTCTTCAATAAAATTCGCTTAATCTAGAGCAGCTTTAAAACAAGAACAACAGATTAAATTAGATTATCAAGGGGACCAAGAATTTTCGAGAGCCGAAAAGAGGAAGGTTTGTTTTGCTCTCTATTGGCATATAATGCTGCAAGCATGTGTATATTGGTGTGCTTTCATTGAGTATGACACATAGTATTATAATCAAAATTTGAAGAATTATGTGCATATATATATATATATATATATATATATATATACATGAAAACATGTTTTGTGCACAGAACCTCAAAATAGCAAGAAATGTGTTGGACTTTAGCAAATACATTATTTAAGGTTTCGTCCCTTTAAAGCCAATGAGTAGGGGCGAAACCGGTTCTTTTAGTTAGTTTTTATGAGCATATAAAAATGGCCTTGTGCCTAACTTGGGTTGGTGCTCTATCAAGTAAATATAATATTTATGTGTATATATATCTGAGTATTTATATATGTATACATACATGTATGTGTATATATGTATGAATATATATATATATATATGTGTATGTGTGTGTGTATACATGTATATGAAAATCCATATTTTTAGATTGAGTATGACCAGTTTTTCTGTATTAAAATAATTTTCTTAAAGATTTGTTTTTAAGATCTAAAAAAAGTTTGTTGATGTATACTTGATCAAAGATAAATGAATTTCTTTTTCTTATTTATCATCATGTATATTAATTTAAAAGGAGGCACTCCTTAAATGAGCGATTCTTTTGGGTATTTTTTTTGCAAAGAATAAAACAAAAGTCGTATTTTCTATTAGTTCAAGCTAAAAATTTGACAATAGCGTATTTGTTAGCAATGCCAAATTTAGGATAGATGAAAAATTGCAATACAAAGAAAATTCACTAATTTTTAATTCCAGTTTTAAAAAAATGGAGAGAAAAAAAAAGAAAACACCCTTGAAACAAAAAAAGACATAAGTTTTCACCTTTTTGTCTGTTTTTATCATTTATTTTTTAAATGCCTTTTTTTTTTTTAATCTTTATTTATTTATTTTCCATGTTCTATAAGTTTTATGATACCCCGTTAAAACTAATTTGTCATATTTCAAGCTTTGCGGGAAAAAAACTAATTTGCGAGTGCGTTTGAAACTTCGTTCTCCATTGATAATTAAAATCCCTTGTCTTTCCCTGAATAGGTGAATAATTTTGTGACTTTTTTTTTCCCCATTTTCATTTTTAAGTTTCTATTTTTCTCAAATTTAAACGATAGATTCAAATATATCGCTGTCGTTTTTATTTTAAGTACTTTTCCATTTAAAAGCAGTTAAACAGAAGGTTTCGGTCAAATAGTCAAAATATTAAATAATTTTTGAAGCACTCCGTTTGTTTTTGTGTTTTACGGCATATCAACCATTTAATGCTGAGAACATTCATTTTTGGAAAGCGTTACTTTTTGGCCACAAGAAGCGCATACTGTGTTAGTCAAAAAACTATTTAATCTATAGATGGAGGAAATATGGGGAATCACGACTTTACCCAAAGTATTAGTCTGAATATGGACGCAACCGAACGACTATTATTTGAACTCTCCTATTCACCGGGGTGAGTAGATTTTCCCGAAGCGCTCTGTAGTAGATTCTATTATTAGAGCCTGTTAAGTCGTTACCTATTTCGAAAATAAACAACTGGCTTCTATGCCCTATTTTTTGTTTTACGTAATTTCCACCTTTTTAGATCATATAATTCTTAATACAATCATTTTTTGATAAACGTTATATTTGTCCACGCGTACTATTTTTAATAGCACAATATGCACTATTTAATCTAGAGCTGGCGGAAATTTTGGAATTATACATTTCCCAAGAGTATTAATCCAAATATGATAGCAAACATAATGAATCGGAATTGAGTTTGCGCATTGCGATTCCGAAGTCCGACTGATGTGTATTTGTAGTTTATATCAATAGTTTCCATAAAGGTATTGTTCTCCTCAGAAAACAAAATATCCCAAACTATAAATAATTATATTTTTTTTCAAAATTGATATGCATAAACACACACACACACACACACACATACACACACACATACGAAAAGGGAAATGATATTTTTTTTCTTAATTAGTGATAAAAAAATTCACCATCTGAATACGATGGTGAATTTTTTTAAGGAATTCACTTAAATATATGAGCAAATTTTTTATTTGATTTTCAAGTGTCCGATTGAAACCTGACGTAGAGAGCGATAACTAGCGAAATGCACCATAAGTTATTAGCACATTAGTACATTAGTACTACGTTTCCGAAGTCCGACTGCCTATCCAATGGCCCAAGTCGACTTCCCCAAAACTTTGAATAAACTTCTAGTTAAAACGCTGTTGAAAACCAGCTACAAATTCCAATTCTTCTGTTTGTTATCTAAAATAAAGGCCATATTTCCCGGCAGTATTCCCCTTCAATGTCCATTGATGTGTACCTTAAATCCAGTGTTGCAGAGAAATAAAATCTGACTTGCTTAATAACAGCAGATTAGTTTTCCCATGCCGAAACCAATTCCTCTTGATTAAATCTAAACTGTTAGTTAGATCCATACGAATGAAGGACTTGGGCATTTAAGAGTTCCAGTTTCCTTAACTCAAGAGGCCTTGGAATTTAAATCTAATCAAGGAATTCTACCATAATCTTTTTTTTTTTCTTTCTAAATAAGGATTGCAATCGACACTCCTGGAAATGTTATGTCACTTGAGTCCTGCTTAAATAATTTCACAATTTTGCACAACAGAAGAGTTTGCCAAGATTAAATTAGTATTTTCCCAAGAGAAAAAAAAACTCTGTTATTCACCTTTGTCGAGGCATAGAAATGTGTATATTTTTCAAATCTTAGGTTAGTTTTTAGTTATTTATTTTAATTTTTTGTTTATTTTTATTTTTATTTTTTTTTTTTACTTTTATTTTCATCTATTTTATTTATTTATATTATTTTCATTTATCTTATTTTTATTTTCACATATTTTATTTATTTATTTATATTATTTTCATTTATTCTACTTTTATTTTCATCTATTTTATTTATTTATTTAAATTATTTTTATTTATTTTATTTTATTTTATTTTATTTTCATCAATTTTATTTATTTATTTATATTATTTTCATTTATTTTACTTTTATTTTCATCTATTTTATTTATTTATTTAAATTATTTTCATTTATTTTACTTTTATTTTCATATATTTTATTTATTTATTTAAATTTTTTTTATTTATCTTATTTCATTTTCATCTATTTCATTTATTTATTTATATTATTTTCATTTATTTTACTTTTATTTTCATTTTTTTATTTATATTATTTTTTTTAACATATTTTATCTATTTATATTATTTTTCATTTATTTAATTTGTTTTATCATTTTTATTTATTGATTTTATTTTATTTTAATTTTATTTTGTTTTTAGTTTTTTATATTATTTATCCATCTTCATTAATTTATTTACACGTATTTTTAAATAATTTATTTTCATTTTTTATTTTTTTTAATTCACTTTTTAGTTAAATTTTTTTTTTCTCGAAAAACTATGTGAAATCTGGAAAAAGATTATATTTAGACTAGAGATAACAATTAATAATTATTTCAATTAAATTTTAAAAATCATTAACTGCGTTCCTTTTTAGCGTTGGGCATAAGCTAATTACTATAGATGCTTTAATAAAGCTCAGTGCGCATTTTTCTCATAGTTTGGGCATATATAGAACGAGGAGAATAGGAGATACAGGAATGAAATCATGACTGTAAAATTTAACGATAAACCAAAGCTTCTACCTGAAAGTTTGTGCCCGGTGTTATAAAGGGCTTAGAGGTGGACAAATGCGGTAATAAATTAATATATTTATCCAGTGTATAAAATGTAGACTGGAATGATGCACAAAGCCATACATTTTGGTGTGGTTGGGAATTAAATCTTGGGTTAGTCTTTTGTATTCCTTGTCCTTAACTAGACCCAATCATAACTCATTCACACATTCGCATCTTATAAAAAGACCAACCGTCCTTCAAGCAGACATACCATTATAACACCAAAATACCACATTTGCTCTATGAACTATCTCTACTTAAAATATCCCAGTTGATGATGGATGATTTATGTATACTATTTTATGTAGAAGGGGAATGGGACAAAAATATGATATAATAACGTTACATGCAATAATATTAACGATTTGGAAAGTAGAAAGTTTCAGTTAAAATGAACAAGAATTGATGGAAAAATATTAAAAAATCGATTTATTCCTTCTTTCACTCTTGCCCCCCACTTTTTTTTTCATCACGAGTGTATATGTATAACAGTGAAGACCAGAAAAATCTTAATTTAACTGATACTGATTGAATACCATTGGATATTAGGACTTAATAAATTTGTGTTAAAGGGTTTTTAAGATCACGAGAAAATCTTGGTGACTTCATAAACGAAAAAAAAAAGCGAGAAGACAATTTCAAATCCTCTGGCGATCCATACAATTCAAATGTTAATTACTTTCAACTAATGGCTAATTTCGGTGACATTATATAATAGGGAATGACAAATTGGTGGAATGAAATGGAGGTAAAAAAAAAAAAGAAATATCAAGATTAAGAACTTGAATAATAATTTTAAAAAAAGAAGCCAGATTGAAAAATAAATTAACACAAAGAAAAGAATTTTGGTTTGAGAAAAAGAATTATAAATCGACTAATACAAATCTGGGAATTCAGAAAAATAAATACAACATGAAAAAAAGACAGAGAATTGACGGGGAAGTCGACTTGGCTTAGTGGATAGGCAGTCGGACTTCGGAATCGTAATATGTGATTTAGAATCTAAGTCGTTCCGTTTGCGTTCAAATTTCGACTAATACCCACATTCTGTCGAGCTATGGGTTAAGTGTGGTATATTGTGTTATAGAAAAAGACTAAGTGTGGACAAAAATATCGATTTGTATTTTACGGCATATAAACTTTTTTTAGATCATTTAAGATCTGAAAAAATTGATATGCTGTAAAACACAAAAGGAAACAAGATTGAACAAAAATGAACAAAAAGGAAACAATTGTGGATTGAGAAAAAAGAGATAGATTGGCTAAAAAATCTGTAAATTTAGAAGAATAAATACAACATGAAAAAATACAGAGAATCAATAAGCTACAATGAAGTGATTGTAATAGAATAGGATACTCGGAAAAAAAGAAGAAATAAAACGACTGAGCAAAAGAACGGGATGAGAAAACCATGAGAGAAAAAAGTATCAAATACAAAAAAATGGCAGGGGAAGAAGGAAAAAGAAAAGGCTTCTCCGGTGTCCATGGAATATTCGTGGGGGTCTACAGGCAAAATATAACAAATTAGGGATTCACAATTATATTTTGGTGGTCCATGAAAAAAACCAATTCATAATAGTTTTTATTAAGAAATTAATTTCTAATGTAATTTTAGTTTGGAAGAAACATTGTAATATGGTAATACAGGATATTGGTAACGAATTATCGATATAATTATTATTATTATTGCTAATTTTCATTATCATCATAATTATTATAATTGTTGTAGAATACTTTATTTGCATTAAATGTATATTTATATACTATTGCTTTGCTTATTAAAACCTCAACATGTATTATAAAGGTATTATTCGGATAATTTTCTCATCCGTGTTATTTTCTTTCGATACTTTTACTTTTAGAATTCATCATACCTCTTCTAAAGGATTTCGAAAAACAATCTCAAAAATTCTATTGTGGAAAAATAGAATATTGTTTTATAACCAATAGTTATGAGGGGTAGGGTCCAGCAAGTAAAAAACAGGGGTCCAGGTGAAAGGAAAAAAAGGGTTGAAAAACACGACGCTAGTGAAAGAAAAACCTGCGAGTCAAACCCCATATGGATTGACATAAGTGATCTAATATGAAGGAAAAACGGAAGACTTGAGAAAAGCCATTTTAGGCGATAGAGAATTGTGAGCCAGAAAAGACAGGGAAAAAATGCATCGGCAAAAAAAAGAAGCCAAATGAAAACGGTGCAAAAGAAATTAATAATACAAACACATTCAGCAAAAGAACGGAGCTAATAAGAAAAAGAAATCAAATCAAGGAGTCGAAACGGAACCTTTAAATGAAACCTCACAGTAAATGAAGGCCACTGGGCAGTAATGGAGGGGGGGTTAAATGCATATTAGGTTAACATAAATCACATCAAAACCAGGCATAAAATATAGGAGAGAAGAAAAAAGGGGGAAACCCAAATGCAGAATCAGTTGGAAATCATTGATGCGTTTTGACTGATTAAATTGCTTTGGTTGCAGCACTTAGGCCTTCAAGACATACACAAGCAAGCACAGCTTTCGTGGTTTCTACCCGAGAGGCTAATTACGCGCTAAACAAGGCCTAGTTGGTTGCAGTAGTCTGTTAGAGTTCCTGCTGCAAGTGTACCATAGCATTTCAAAACTGAGAAAGAAGATAATATTGATGATAAAAATAGTCCGATTAATACTTTTAGAATTCATTATACCTCATCGAAAAATAGGGATAAGGAAAATGGTGTGATTAATACTTTTAGCATTCATCTTACTCAAGGATTTGGAAAAAAATTTTAGTTGTGTTTATCTATTTTTGTATTAATTGAATCTTATGTACCATAGCACCAAAATCCACGTTGTTTTAATTAAATAAAATAACTTAATTCGCAAAGAAATCAGAGTCGAGCCACAAACTATTTGGAAGAGAAATACTGTATTATTTATTTTTAATTCACTGTTAAGCTTAGCCCGTAAAAATTACTTGCTTCATTTTGTTCAGTTTTGCAGAAGTGGTGAATGAGTATTTTTTTATATTGAAAAGTTTAAATTCGCCGACTGCTGCTTTTAGACCTGTCAACTCTCGGGGTTGACAACATCTGCTCGCTATTTTCATAACATCTTTTTAAATAACCCTAGCCCGAATCTTTTCGAAAATGTGACGTCACCAATCAGTCCACATTTCTTGAAGGGTCAAAAAATGACATTCATTATTTTACACGAGCATGAACGTGGGAGCTTCTGGTACAGATTTCTTCTCTCAGGAAAAAGCAAAGCTAGTGTGTTGATACATTGTTTTGTGTGCTTTGAAGATGGAAAATAATCCTTCATCAATTCTGGTTTATCATATTTTCAATAATAGAATAACACACTATGAAAAAAAATTATATATGCAGTATTTGGGTATTTGGAGCAAATCGGATTAGGTTTTGAGTCAGAAAAATAGCTACAAAGAGGTCAAACTTTCAAAAAAATTAAAGCAGTTTTCTTTGAAAAACAAAAATCTTGAAATTACAGAAAACACAGATCAAATTGAGCAGGGAAATTGCATTAAAGCAACTTCATAGACACATTATATAGAAATTCAGACCTGTACACGAAAATGTGTACTAGCACACACAAATAGGTACGTACATGCACGCACATATCTATATATCTATTAAAGGGGAAAATGCATATGTGAGGGCAATTTTTCTCTACCAAACTCCTCATACACTTCTTGGAATTTGACTAAGTATATTCAGCCCAGTGGCAAACTTTTGAATCGGTTTTTAGTAGGAAAAACATCGATTTAGATATCTTTCAATTTTGATAATTTACATAATTGTGGTTTTCAATAGACGCCGACAACCAGTATTTTACAGAAGTTTTTAGCCAACGTTCAAATATAAAGTTGGAATTGGAACTTAAATTGTTGTAAAATTAAGAATATTTCTACATGTTTTTTAAATATTTTTTTTTACGTATACTGGCAAATGTAACTGTTCAATCCAGCACTCGAACAACACCGGGTAAATTAGCTAGTAATTACTATTATATAAAAAGGCAGAGTTCAGATCCAATTGTACTAAAGTAGATTTTTCTCCTAAAGTGGCCTATCGATATTTTACCATTTCCATTATTACTTTGCAGTCAAAAGATCTGAAAACTTTGTTTCAGTAGATCATTTTAACAATCGTAACAAATCTTCTTAAAGTCTACTTCATCAGTCTGTCGAGTTAGTTCTATTGCTATCAACGATTCTCTTTTTGAACAATCCTAATCCTTAAGTTCATCTTCTGCTTTGATCCAAAAGCCGAATGCATTTCATAAACGTTGTCCTCCGCTGTGGCTAGGCTTTCAATAAGAAAATCTTTAATAGCGATATTATTAAATACAACAGCAGCAGAACTGAGAAATTTCGGATGCAATCGTCACAGTAGTCGACAGTAAAATATACTCACTTGTCTGACAGCCGCTATCTTCAATCTACTGTTACAGGCTTTAAAGCATCTACTGTTACAGGCTTTAAAGCATCTACTGTTACAGGCTTTAAAGCATCTACTGTTACAGGCTTTAAGGCATCTACCGCCACAGGATTTAAAACATTTAATGTTACTTGTTTAAAAGAATTTAGTAATTTGATCATTAATTTATTGTTTTGTTGGGGAAATACTAGAGATGGGGTTAAATAATTTGTACATTTATATTTTGGATAGTTTTTCTCATCTTTATCATTGCTACCTTTACAATCCTAATCTGTATATAGTTTTATTCTACTGTTGTCTTCGTTTTTATTGTTAACTTCATGTTCTTTCGGCTGATGAACAACTCGGCTTTTTTTAGGTGATCGAAGTCCCAAATCTATATGCTAATTTGTGTTAATTTCCCAATTTTTCAGCCGATTAATATTCTAGCTTTCTTCACAATATTTTTTTCTAGACAAATTGTTTGCTTTCGTTTAATTTTTAATATTAATGACCCTGAAAACAGAAAAGCTTCAACATTTGAAAAATTGATAGGCCGAAACGTTGTGAATTTAATCAGTATAAAGAGGAGGATTATAGTCCCCATAACAAATATAGGAATTATCAAGCCTCAACTAATGGATTCAGAGGACGTTTAGTTGGGACAATGGGTAAGCAGTCTAACTTCCAAATCGTAATACACTAGTTCGAATCCCAGTCCAATTTACGTTTACATTTGGACCAATACTATTGGAAAAGGTATAAATCCCCACATTCTTTCCAACTATGGATTAAACACGTCATTTTTTGTCCACACATTTTTGGAATGACACAATATTCACTATTTAACCCATAGTTGGGGGGGAAGGTTGGGATTTATACCTTTTCCAAGGGGCATTAGTCCAAAATATCCAGTCCACTGGTCCAAGTCGACTTCCCAATATATGTGGAGTATACTTGAATGTTTCTACAAGTCGCATGGCTGATTTGATTATAAAAATCTACAAAATCTATTTGCTTAAAGATGATCGATGAGTTAATCGATGAAACGTTTTGATAATCAATCAACTTGAACCGGAGGGGGGGGGGCGAAGGGAGTTTTCTTTCCCCCGGATTGAGCAGGCTCTGTAAATAGAACTTGGAAATCCTGTCAATTCTGGAATGAATTCAGGAATCTGGACAAATGGAAGTATTTACATACGACACACACACACACACACAAATATACACACCTACACACGCACAAGCCAATGTGGTTTTATTATTTTGTATTTTTGTGAGTGGTTCCCTTTTTATGCTTGTCTTTCAATGTTTTTTATTTCATCATTTATTATTATTTCCTTAAACACACACACACACACACACACAAGCCATATGTTTTCTTTTGTTTTTTTGATTTTTTGCGTGGTTCCCGTTTTATGTTTTGCATTTTTAATGGTTTTTCTTTTCTTTATTATTATTATATCATTTACTTAAAGAAATTAAATAATTTTACAGCTGGTTTGCTAAACATATGGAGAAAGATTGAGAGAGATAGAGAGGGGGGGCCGGGGGAAGATGAGAAGAGAGAGAGAGACGGGGGAAGATGAGA
>JAYKTE010204178.1:0-21755 GCA_036873565.1 Xipholeptos notoides | reverse complement strand
TTTTCCTTCTCCTAGATGCCTGTCTTACCAAAGACTAAGGGTGCATTTACCCAGTGGTTTAACCATGCCACCAGACACTAACCTGGGTATTTCCATGTCCTGGCGCAAGATACGGTACCTGGTATACATAAATGGTCGCCCATCTAAGTACTGACCAGGCTCGACATTGCTTAATAATATAATTTAAGGTTGAATTAGGACACTTAATGAAAAGAGATGTTTTCCATGCAAATATGAAAGTGCCACAACTTACTTAATGATTCCATCTTCAATGTAGATGTCAGCATCTATCGATTGGTCATCATTGACAATACGACCGCCTTTAATGAACAGACGAGATTGAGCACTCTGAAAGAAAAAAATAAAATAAAGAATTAGAAACTGAAGCTAATGTTACAAGCCAATCAATTTTTCTTAACTAAAAACTCATTTGAAAACTTACAAAAACAATTTAAAGATAAAAAAAACACTTCAATAATATTGGCTTCTCATATTACATACAACTCAAAAACAGAATTGGAAACTCGAATGGATGTAAACGTATTGAAAGTTTATCTAATATCAAAACACTGACTGTTTTTTTGACACACACATTATATATATATATATATATAATGTGTGTGTCAAAAAACAGTAATTGCAATCCGTCTACATGCCTATTTCACGATTCACGGCTCATCATGATGGTTACACAAACAACAAGTCTTCCCCTAGTCAGGATTGAACCCGTACTGAATTAATATCAGTCCGAAGTTCTAACCATTCACCCATGATTCGATCCTTCACAAGTCCTGGTCTTTCTGCTATAGTTCATATATATATATATATGTGTGTGTATGTACATATATTAATGTGTAGATTTCAATGGAGAAAGAAGAGATCTTGTGACTCCTCCTCCTCCTCCTTTTCCATTTAATAACCATAGATAATGGGTTTTCCTTCAATTACACACAACACAAAAAGAGTTTAAAAGATGTTCAAATACTTAAGAACAAGAATATACAAACTTTGTTTTTTGAAATCAAAATAATAGAATAAGAAAGAGAAAAAAATAATGTTACATCAGACCAAGAAAAAAAAAAAAAAGATTATGGAACTATAAAATGAATAATATGATAACAAACCAAGAGTAAAGCATTTCTGCAGGTGGCATATCTACCCTTATAACAGGGGGGGGAAAGAAAAAATATGTATATAATAACTAGTGCTAATGATAGATTTGTTTTGCACTCGGTTATATAGAAAAACCTTGAAAATTCTACGAAATTATTGTTATAATCATTTTCCACCATTGTATAAAGTAGAACAAAATTTAAGTGTAAATGTTCACTCAAATAAACAATTATATCTGGTAGCGAGGTTGGTGCAGTGGATAAATCTTGGTTTCTGCAATTGTATCACATGAGTTCAATTCCCAATCAAATCCATTACATTCACTTTCAGTTGTCTTGGGCAGATGAGGCTCATTAACTTGGGAGAGTAACTCATCTATGTGAAAAGCAACACTGATAACAAAAGCCTGGGGACATAATGAGCACATAAAAATAGCCTTTTGCCTAACTTGGGTTGGTGCTCGACCAAGTAAATATATCTGGTAGCACAAAACTTTTTAATACCTGAAATTTCATTTTCATTAAAACTTTTTCTTTTAAAGAACACAGCTATGTAGACACTGATGTTACAAATTATAGTTTTATTTATACACATTTCTAGATAAAAACAGTAAATCCTGGAGCTTTGGCAAAATTTCTTACAGAAATGATAAAATATAAGTTAAGAACATGCAAAAAATTCAAAAGTTTTTTTCTATTTGGGAATAATTAATATGGAAAACAATTTTATTGAACAGAATCTACAAAAGGCTATCATTTTAGTGAAGAAAGAATTTTTGTTATTTTGTAGGCTTTTGTGTGTGTATATATATATCTCTTTCAATCTTTGTCGGGGCATCAATTTATTTTGCTGTATCCATATAAAATATGGTCTTCTGTGCTGCAGGATTAGGTAGTTTGAAATACGTATATTTTGGCAGCAAATCATTATTTAAACATGTTTAATGAAACATGTTTAAAAATTGATTTGCTGCCAAAATATACACACACACACATATATATATATATATATATACACACACACTAGGGTATGTACACATACAATTTCTATATATTATTTTTTAAGAGACTCCTTACATTTATACTAAAAATATGACTAATGAATCATATCATCTTAAAATACTAACCTACTTTCAAATAGTACTATAATACAGATTTTTAGTAAATTTTCCGTGACTTAACAATACAAATAATCTAAATCAATTGCTTAGACAAAATCAGCTTAAAACAGAATTTAAAACGATAAACTTATTCTTGAGGCGGAACAAACATTTAAAATATTCATCCTTGTGTTTCTTTCTTTTCTTAAATAACTGATGCAAAAAGGGCTTTAAAATAATTCTTTTTTTTACACTCATGGATTTAAAATTTGAACAAGGAATATAGTAGTGGTATTTTTAAACAACTTGTTTACTTATTAAGTGGTTTTTCTGGTTTTATGTAGGTTTTGGTACATGCCGGTAAATTTATATACATAAAAAAAAAGTAATGAGTTACTAACAAAATCTGAATAGATAGGAGTTTTGTGAAAATTTACACTTAAACATAAAAATTAAATACTTGCATCATTTGATTAAAAAAAAATAAATAAAAAATACAAAGATAAAGAAATGGCTTACACGATGTTCTGCACAATCGCAGATTCGATAAGTTGTTGAAGCACAAGTTAATTCAGATTCTGGGGTGATATCCGCATGAGAAATCATTTTGTAACCAAATTATGTCATTGAAAAAAAAAGAAAGAAAGACTAATCCCAAGAAAGATACTCGTTTAGTCACCTGATTCATTAATCTATTTAAAATAATTAAAAGTTTTACTGGTTGCCTTTTAATTCAAACTTTCAACTTGAAGTAAGTCAAGGCTTGTACACTACTAAGCAAGAAAGAGGAACTCTCAAGGAGGAGGAGGACGAGATTTTAAATGAAGAGATATAAACTTTAGTCATAAGAGAAAAGAACCACAATATATAATGAAATAGGAAAAGGAAACGTGAGAGGAGTGGACTAAAAAACATAATTGAAGATTTTTTTTTTTTTTTTTTTTTAGATTTTTTTTTTAATCCGAAGGAAACTCTTGAGGCTTTATCAACATGCCTACATCTCTATAGAATAAACATCCTAGGGGGCAAGAGAAAGCATGTGTAGAATAATATTGGCCCCTGTCATATGGCAGCATATCCTAGAGAATTAAGTTTATTCCAACTATGAAACTGTAAGACATGCGTAACAATTAAATAATGGATAGAACATTGGGAGAGATGGGATGGATGGGATGGTATGGATTCACCTGAAATGAGCAGCAGATGGTAATGGACTTATTTTGGCAGAAAAAAAACTTCACTTGAAAATTGTATATAGATAAAATCTGACCAGATGATGAAGATGGCCAGCCAGAGAGAAAGCTGTTTATTTATGCACTACTCACAACTAACTCCACTGTTTCTCCTCGTTCCTTCCAAATGTATACAAAGTTGTTGGAGAATGTTTGGAGAATGCCAGCTGGCAGATTAAGGGCATGTAAGCCATTACAAATCATTAGTAAACCAATTCTGTATTACACAAGAAAGCAAAAGAAAAGGACAATAACAACATGTCATTCGTGCTTGCTTTTTAAAGACTAATTCATCCTTATCAATTACCTGAAAATTTACAAGGTTTATCTTTAAATTTAACAAATAGACATTTTTCAAGGAAGGAAGAGAGAGAGAAAAAAAAAAAAAAAAAAAAAAAAGAAATCAAGAAACATCTTTATATATGCATGCCTACAAAAAATACCAAAAATTCTTTCTTCACTAAAATGATAGCCTTTTGTAGATTCTGTTCAATAAGATTGTTTTCCATATTAATTATTCCCAAATAAAAAAAAACTTAAATTTGTAAAATAAAATAATTTGAGGTTGAAATCCTGCTTTAGACTATAATATATAAAACTAGTGAAACAAGAGGCTATTGATAAGATGGTAGTACTCTTTGTTATGAAGACTTTTGTCCTTATTTTTTAGAAAATAAAAATCTTTCATCACCGAAGACGCAATTTGGAATAATTAAGTTCTAGATATAGAATAAAAAAGAAAGAAACAAAAGGAATTTCACTTCCATAAATAAGACAAAACAAAAGTAAAAAAAAATAGAATAAATTTATATTTTGTTAGAATGAGAACAAAGAAATCAAAAATTTAAATTTTCTTTAGATTTGCACATTTATTTTGGAAAAAAAACACCAATTAAGAGTCTTTAGGTTTTATTTAGAAAACAATTTGAATACGCACTAAGTTGTGAGGTTCCAAGCCATATGATAAAAATGGTTTTGTATTTGCCAAATAGAAATGTCCTCAAAGTGAACACAACAGAAAAACAAGCAGGATTTGAACCTGGCATATTCTTTGCACAATGTACATGATAAGCAAAATTAATTTAGAGTCCAACGTCATTTACCATTAAGGAAACAATGTTAAATTAGAAATTCTGATTAGACTACATAGGGAAGAAACTATTCCATCTTCCGTACCATTTTTTGTACATGGAATCATCATCCTTTCTTAATTGAATTGACATTCATTTTATCTAAATCACTCAGATAAATAATTTTTGAAGGTTTCCCATTTTAAATAGCTTTTTTGACAGTTTAAAATCACAAGATAATAATCCCTTCCAACCATTGTATAATTAAGGAAAAAAATATATAAAAACAGTTGACAGTCAGCCACTACCCACAATTTTTAAAGAAGATATGAAATACGTTAATGACATGTAAATCATTATTTTATTTAGTTTTTATTTATAATACAAAGCATTGAAACCAATTGAAGTTAAATCAATCACTGGAGAAAACATTTCATATATGCACGTCTATGATGATAAAATTAAGAATAGTTATTTAACACTCACTGTAACATCAGGCATTGTAAATAATCACAGAATACGATTCCTGCAGTGTTCCTTTACCTTAAGTAACAACAACCTGTAGGTTAATATAGAACTACATACGAATAAAGGATTTGATGAAAATGTTTGAGTTGTAGGAACATCCAGTAATAGATTCTATGTCACTTGCAGGGTGAGGGTTAGGAGTTGCTCTGATTGAAAGAAGCAGAACAAATGAGCATAAGCTACTTAGAATGTTATCAAAACGAATTGCTACTAATTTTGGCTTAAGCTTACTTCAACAAGCTAAACAGAAAGCTTCCACTAAATCATCAGACACAAGCTTTTACATACCAGGAGATTGAAATGATGGAACACCATACAAACAAGAAAACAGATCAGCTTACAATGAGACCTGTTACATCTTTTGAATCATAATAAAATAGTACTAGTATTACTATTATTATAATTATTATTAGTAATAGTAGTAGTATTTTTAGGTAATACTGAGATTCTATTTTTATGTTAAAATGTGTACAAATAAATTGATCAGCTTAGAAAATGTCTTGAATTTCCTGCTGAGAAAACCCTGGCCAGCAGCTATGCAAGCTGTCATATCTTTCTAACAATAGAAATGTACATAGTAGGTCAGTATTTGTTGTAACAACAGGTTGTAGGCCTACTTAAATCTTGCAACAAGAAAATAGAAGAAATCTCTTACATTGCTGATTTCTTTTACTTCTAATTGTCTTTGTCAAGATTCAAGAAGGAACCTGTATGAAAAAAAACTTTAATGAGATGTCTGGTATTTGATTCTGGTTTAGTTTCAAGATCAAGTGTTTTCATTAGAAATCTTTCAAAGTTTAGGAATAAGATTCAAGGCTCTACATTGCAAGTGATTTTTACCTAGTGGCCACTAAAAATATAAAAACACTTATCTTTTGGCGACTGATTTTTTCACCAACAATCTTCCAAATACTGAGTGAAAATGTCCTTTCAACCTTTATTTTTTTTTAATTGAATGAGCTAAGTCAAATTATTTAAACAATAAAAGGTTTAATTGAATAAAAAAATAAATAGAATGATATACTCTATTTTTTAACAAGGCTATTTAAAAAAATATTTGAAGAAATTCAACCAATTTCTATAACAAGCAGGAAGAAATAAAAGGACTTCAAAGTGAAATGGATTGTGCTTTCTTAAACAGTAAAATAGTTTCAGAATTATTGGTTTATTCATAAGATTAGAGTGAAATAACATTTCATGAGTGGGGCTAGTAACTTTTCCATTTGGCTTGTAAATGAAAATATTTAGTTGTCAAAGGTCAACTAAAAGTTAATTTGTATTTAGAGCTCAGAGATTGGATTGTTGCAATTCACTTAGACCTCGTTCCTTATGAGTTTAAAGTAACTATGTAATGTAAAGTAAATATTAATAGTAAAATACATATTAACCTTCAAAGACTTTCAACGATGATATGAGAAAGAAAGAAAAATCCTGATCACAAAAACCTTAATTTAAAAAGGAGACTTAGCAATTAGCATATTTAGGGTTATTAAGAATTTTATTTTTATTGTTATAGATATCAAGGTTTCATACAATGTGTCCTGTGCCCTTTGGCCTTCTTAGTTGTGTTACTTGTCAAAGTCTGAATAATCCGGAATCATGCTAATCCAACATTCTTATAGATTATAAAAAGCACAATGAGGAATGTTTTAGCCAACATTCAATTCATTTTATTATCCTAAAAATGATACCATTTAAAAGAAAAAACAAACAAAAAGGTTAAGTTTTATCAACTAAGTGAAACCTTATTTCAAAGCTTAAAGATAAAGGGTATGAAATAGGATTTAACTCCTCAGCAAGTAAAATTTGAAAGACAAAACAAAGAAAACTAAAGACTTTTATTAGTTAGTTAGTTTGTTGGTTGGTGTTTTAATGGCATATCAACCAGTTTAGGTCATTTAATTTAATGCCAAGAACAATTTTTTTTGTTCACATTCAGTTTTTTGAACAGCACAATATGCACTATTTAACCCATAGCTGGAGGGAATGTGGGGATTCCTACCTTTACCAAGGGTATTAGGCGAAATATGAGAGCAAACAGAATGACTGGGATTTTAACTCGCAGACTGGGATTTTAACTTGCGTACTAAGATTCCAAAGTCCGACTGCCTATGCACTTGGTCAAATCTACTTCCGACAAAGTTTTGTAAATATTTTAGAAAAACCAAAATTTTTGTTTCCATTCCTGTAAGAAATCTTTGGTTATCAATCCATTTTGAAATCTAGAAATAAGTAAATGTAGTCTTTTACACCAACTGAATATTTAGTCAAAAAGGTTTTGATATTCATTTAAATCCTGAAGAGTGGAATGCACATGTGGATATAAGCGTAAAAAAGGAAAGGAAAAAGAAAAAGGAAAAGGTGGAGGCAGTATCTCAAGAGAAAAAAAAAACTAACAAAAAAAACACTGCTTCTTTTAAAAGTAGTTATTTTTCAAGTTTTACATTTCAAATAACAACCAACCCTTTTATAAACAGACAAATGACTATGGAATTAGTTCTTCACTTGATCGTCATTAAAATCACCCCAACCACCCCGGCTATAATGGATTGGTCTATCAATAAGATTTACATCGTACTAGGGATGTTGTGCAGCTGGCACAAAATTGTTTAGTACCTACAACAGCTGAAGTTGAAATTTATTCATGTCCATTAAACAGAAAGTCTTTCCTACTTAAAGATATTAAAGACTTCAATACCTTTTATATTACAGTCTCTAGTGACATGGTTTTGAATAGGCTTAAGCTGTTATGGTTACATTAAATTAGTTCCTAGAATCAGGGCTCTACATTCGCATTTTCGTGCGAGTCATTTTTCAAAGTGGCGACTAAAAATAAAACACTTTTGGCGACTTGCTATACTTTATAAGTAACTAAGTTTTGAACTATTGTTTAATTCATAACATTAGGGGGGAGGGGAAATCCCAGCAATCTTAATCAAAATTAAAAGAAATGGTAAAATCGCAAAAAAGTCAAGTAAGAAGAATATTCTATAATAAAAGCATATTGTCATGGCCCTAATTATTATATTCATAATCATAATTCCATTTTATTAGTTACTGCTAACAAAATAGACAGTTTGTGATATCCATGATGACTATTGAATAGAAAAGAAAAAAGTGCTGGGTGGTACCGAAGTAAAGAACTTTTCTTTCTTTCTTACTCATCTAATGTTTGCCAGGTTTTAGAGAATTTCTTTCAGATGTGTGAAACAAGTCAAGATAACAAAATGATGGGTAGAAGAAAATAAAATGAAAAGAAAGTGTTTTGTTTTAAGGCATATCAACCTTAGGTCATTTAATGCAAAGAACAATCATTTTTTTTGATAGATATTCTTTTTTGTCCACACATTTTTTTTCTTTTTAATAACACAATCAGCACTATTTAATCCATGGATGGAGGGTATGTAGGAATTTATACCTTTTCCAAGTGTATTTAGTCCAATTATAAACGCAAATGGAAGGACTGGGATTCGAACTCAAGTATTATGATTCTGACTAAAAATAAGCAACACTTACTGGTAAAGGGAACTGTTTTGTAACAAACTTGAATTTCTAATATTACTCAATACACACACATCATTATATATATATATATATATATGAATATGAATGCAGTGGAGGTGGAAAAGTGGTAAAAGCTTGGACAGTGGAATTGTATTATACGAGTTCAAATCCAAGCCAAAATGATTTCATTAACTTTCAGCTGCCTCAAGCAGATCAGGTTCGTTAACTTAGAAGTTGTTTAGGTAGACAGATGACACGGATTCTAAAAATTAGACCCGTCAACTCAATGAGAGTAACTTATCTAGGTAGAGCGCAACAATGATTACCAAAAAAGCCTGGGAATATGACGAGCATGTAAAACTGGCCCTGTGCCTAATTTGGTTTGGTGCTCCAACAAGTATATATCATGAGGGTCAAGAAGCCTAGCAAAGCTTTCGGTCATCTTGAAAGATGTGTATGGTTAGAGGGTATGCGAAACATGCATATTACCTGTCCTCTTATATTCTTCAGAAACCTGGACAACACATCACCCACATATCACGGTTCAGGAAAGATTTCATCAAACCTACCTCCGAAGAATTTTCCTAAGAGTTGAAATATGAATGCAAATGGAACGACTGGAATTTGAACTCATTTACTACGATTTCGAAGTCTGGCTGCCTATCCAATGGGCCAAATCGACTTCCCTAGTTTTGGTTTTAAACTGAATAGTTTTCAACAGGAAGGAAATATCTCTTGTCAAATTTGGACTGATCAAAGAAAAAAAAAAAATAGGACACAAGTAAATCTTTTCATTTTCATTTTCAAAGCTAGGTTCAAATTCACTTATAGGCAAGGCTCTACAGGCAAATTTAATTTTAGTTGACCTTTGACAACTAAATACTTTAATTTATTAGCCAAAAATAAAAGTTACTAGCCTAAACCATGAAATGATATTTTACTCTAATCTTATGATTAAACCAATAATTCAAAATTTACAGTTTGAGAAAGCATAATTCATTTCAGTTTGAACTACTTTTTCTTCTGCATAAAAATTTGTTGAATTTCTTTAGACATGTCTTAAATAGATGTATTTTTTAAACAATAGTGTATTGTTCTATATCTATTCTATTAAATCTTTTATTGTTTAAATAATTTGACTTTAAAGGTTGAACAAACATTTTTCACCCAGTATTTGGAAGATTGTTGTAAAAAATGTCGCCAAAAGATAAGTCTTATTATTTGTAGTCACCACTTGGAAAAATCACTCGCATTTGTGAGTGTTTCACTCGCAATGTAGAATCCTGATAGGTCAATTAAAAATTGATGAACTCCTTTCTCTTTTTATATTAGAACAATAGTTTCATAACTGAATATTGAGGAGGAAGAGAGAGAGAGAGAAAGTTGTAAAGGATATCTATATGACCGGCGGCTGCCATAATATTCAAATTTAGATTTATAAAATAGATGGGAGATAAGGCTAGCAGCTGTTAATCTACAGTTTCCTTACTTCTTATCAGGACATGCAGACAGAGGGGGAAAAAAAAGAAAAAAAAAAAAAGAAAAAAAAAAAAGAAAAAAAAAGGTGGTTATTGTGATTACATTCTCAACCTCACCCCCCACAGTTCATTATTTTTTTTACAGAAGGAAAAGAAGTTTTCAAAAAGATGAGATCTGAGGAATCGGTTAAGATGATAGGCGGAGTCATTCCTGAAAAGATCCAAACAGATACACCCAGGTTTCTTTTGAATAAACAATTCAACATCTTGTCTAACAATCTACATCAAAAGATAATTCAGAATATTACTTCTAGACTCAAGAAAGAAAAAAATAAATTGGATCGATAGCCTCAATGGTATATGACCCTTCATTTAGTTAAAAAAAGTATTTCTCCATTATAAGTATATAGAATAGAGAAATCATTTTCAAGTTGTAAAAAAAAGACAAAAATCATATTCATTGCGGTGTATCAATTTTTATAAGCTTCATTTCCAATGAAGAAGAATCTAACAAATTGTTTGTAGATTAAGAATAAAATTATCCCATCCTCTTAAACAGAATATCTAACCAAATTTATAAGTTCAGATTTCAAAATCAAAACATTCATTTGCTTTCTTTAAGGCTTCTTTACATATAATGGAATTTTACTGATAAAAATACAAATCTAAAGAGATCATTGCTAGACAGCCTGAAAAGACGTTTAGCATGTCATGACCAGTTTTACAACAAAATTCATTCGTTAAGAAATAGTTCTTATAACTTTACATGTCAATTAAAACGATGAACAAAAATTAATTTTTGATTCTTCATCAATTTTCATTAACTTGAATTTAGTTTTTAATGTTTGTCATTCATCAGCTTTTTAGCTTCTTTAGGCATTTTTATTGTTAAGGCCAGGGCCTTGAAAATGAGAGACTGCAACAAAGGAAACTGAAAAACCTGTGTAACAGAATTATTTATCGAGCTTACATTAAAAGAATATTCCCTAAGGAACAAAGAATTTCCTTTTCTTTCATATTGTGGAACCCACCCACACCAAGTGAAAATCTAAGTATTGGCATAGATAGTAGTTTATAATAGACTGACTTTTATGTTCATTTAACATGAGAAGGATTATTGTTTGTTTGTGTTTTATGGCATATCAATTAATTTAGGTCATTTAATGCCATGAACAGTCATTTTTGTTAAACATTTTTTTACCAGTTTTTTTAATAACACAATATGCACTATTTAACCCACAGCTGAAGGGAATGTGACGATTCATACATTTCCCAAGGGTATTAGTTGAAATTCAAACTCACGTACCACTATTCTGAAGTCCAGCTGCTTTTCCACTAGGCCAACTCGACTTCCCAAAGAGTAGGATTATTTTCAACAATACCTAACTAGAGGAATACATGACTTTTCTGACTGCATTAATTAGTAATTAAATATGTTAAATGGACTGACTGGGATTGAAACTTGTGTATTAAAATTCAAAAATCTAATTAATTAATTGTTCAACTGTGGGAGTAGATTAAGCAGCAATTAGACCTGGCTTTATAAATGACCATTTGGGAATAGAAATAACAACTAGAACAAATATTCCTCTGAAAATAAAATAACAAAAATAGAAACCATTTATTTGAAAGAATTAAAATAAAAAATGAGGTTCAGAATGGGGGTAAAAATCAAACAGCCTAGATCTGTGTATTTTGAGCTTTTATAGACAAAGGAAGTTTCTATGTATACATGAAGCACAAATTCCAGGTAAATAATAGAAAAGTTTTTAATAATATATATATATATATATATATATATATATATATAGTGCTAATAAAACTTTGCAAATCCTATAGAAAAATTACTCAACTAATGAAATAACTTTCTTTTGACCTATCAACCTCTATGGGTTATTTAAGGCCAGTTATGTCTTTAATTGTTCTTTATTTTTCCTGGTTCATATCTTTTGATATATTTTCAGCTCCTTCAAGAATTTAAAGATATTCTCTGTGTATTCAAATAAATTTTCAAACGCAAGATGTTATTGAGATTAATGCAGTATTGTTGAAAGACACTTCTCTTATTCACAAGTAAAAAGCTCTTATACATATGGAAAGAAAGAGTAATCTAGAACATGAAATATTTCCATCAATTTTATTTTGATAATTAAAAAAGAAAGCTTTAAAGGCTATTGTTGGAGCACTTTAGAAAAAACAATGCATCTGCCTTTCAGTCAAGAGATATTGAGTTGTAATAAGCACTTAATAAAATAGTGGGTCAAATAATTTGGGTGAGGGTTGCAAAATTGTATAATCATGCAGCTTGCCAATTCTCTTAGATTATGAAATGTCAGGGTTTAGTGACCCACTTTGTATCAGAAATCTAAAGTGTGGGCTATTATGACTAGACTATGGATTAAGAAGAACCAAGTGAATATCTAAAATTAAAATATAAAATGCTAAGATTTCTTTTCCACTTATTTCCAAATGGGATTAACATAATCCTGGATAACAGCTTAATGCTGGATCTATTTTTCTAATTCCATTTTAACAAGGCTGTTTAAAAAATGTCTAAAGAAATTCAGCAAATTCTTAAAGTAGTTCAAAGTGAAATAAACAGTTACAAAGTTTTGAATCATTGGTTTATTCATAAGATTCGAGTCAAATATCATTTCATGGGTTTCGGCTAGTAACTTTTCTATAGTAAATGAAAATATTTAGTTGTCAAAGGTCAACTAAATGTAAATTTGTCTGTAGAGCCCTGCACTGTAACAAATGAACCTAAAAGTTCATTAGAAAAAAGAATCAACTGACAAGAAATAGTGAAGATAATGAAACCATTAAAAAAGGGAAGAAAAAAAAAAACAAGAAAAAAAACAACCTTAAACTAATATTGAAGTCACAGTGTAAATATTTAAATAGATTTATTTTAGGGGATGGATTCCTTTTTTATTTATCTATTGCTGAGATGAAACTGCTATACTAGAATTTTATTTATACAATAGCTTCTGCCCAATGTGACCCTTGAGGACAGGACAGTGACCACCTGCTAGTAAGGACTTTTCTATCCCTAGATGATTTGCTCAAGTTTAGGAGTTCCAGTAGTGAGTCACCCCGACCAGAACACAACTAGTGACCAACATCACTTCTTTACACTCCCATCATATAAATTAAGAGAAATTAAATAAATGTATTTTTTCAAATAAAGTGGTTTCACAAAAATTTGTTCTGTTTTTAAAACATTATACAGTCATTACAATTGCTTGAAATGTTATTTGTTTACTTTTCAATAAAAATAAAATTACTACATTTCTAGGTCCCTCTCTTTTTTTTTCTTTAAACTCTTCTTTATGTAATGTTTGATAGCCTTACAAAAAGATTACTAACAGTGTGTTTGTTTGTTTGTTTGTTGGTGTTTTACGATATATCAACCATTTTAGGTCATTTGGTTGGCAACTTAAGTTCTTGGCATTTTATTTAAATATCTGTTACTGTCAACTTTTAAGAAAGAAGGAAATGGATAAAAGTATGTGAAAGAGTGTGGGGGGAGATAGAGAGAGTAAAAGAATGAGGAAGAAGAACTGTGTGTGTGTGACATAGAAAAAGAGAGAAGGTGAGAAGAGTAGGTGTTTCAGAAGGAAAACAAAAACTAAAGAACAGCATGAACCTTATAAACTTAGTTGTCAATCTGATATTCTATTTTGGGATGTCAAACAAAAACAAAATCAAAAGTTTGGTAATGTGAATTTTTTTTTTTCAAAACTTTTAAAGTATTTATAACGATTTTCTTTTACTTTTCTAAATGTTATCTTAAAAGTTTTATCTTTAAAAAAAAAACAACTAATTTTGATGCTAATATTTTTTCTAAACATTTACATTGGTGAGTGTTGAGGGGATTTCTGGGGTTTACCTTGGAAATACGTTTTAAATATGGAATTTTATTTTATGTTTTTTTTAATCATGCAGAATAAAGTTAGGCCATCTAATTATGTTCTCATTTCTCAGATTACTTGGTAAAGTTCTAATATGTCCACCATTCTGGTAAGTGGAGTAGTACATTTCCTGGGTAAAAAAGTCATACATGAACCCTTAGTGAGCAACCAGCCGCAAGATATGACAGCAGGGAGGGGTCTCTTTCTACTGTATAATTTAAAGAAAATGTAGACGCCTTATTTTACCAAGGTGCTTACTCTATTTAACAAGAACCAAGTGCAAATATTAGAATGAAGTATTTCATTGATGATAGATAACTATCAACATATTACTTACTTGATACTAAATGTTCAGCATGAAGGCTCTGTGTAATTGGGTCATTTAAATGATAATTAGCCTAGTAAAAAGTCAAGAGTTTTAGAGAATGAATATTTAAATTGTAGAATGGATCTTTGGTAAATCTTTTTATTTTTTTCTTCTCTTAAATAAAATTGATTTAGCTTCCATTCTCCATCAAAAGAAGGCATCCATAATAAGATTTATGATCCATTCCACTGATGACAGCCTGATTACCTTAGATTGGATGGTTTATTTTAGCAGCATATCAACCCTCTTGGGTTATTTAATGCTGTAGAGATTGTTTGGTTGTGTTAATAATTGCTTATTAAGTTGTTTTTTTTGCTTTTCATTTGTTTTTATTTTTTATTATTGTTATTTTATCTATTTCATTTTTTTTAGATTTAAATATGAATATTGGAGTTTGACAGGGTTAGTTATGTGTGCAATGCAAGATTTTTTTTTTTTTTTTTTAATATTTTACAATTTGAATTATTGTCCCTTTGGGTACCACTTTAAGAGACCACATCTTTTCATCAGCTGTTTAAAGAACTAATTGTAGTTTTGTGAAATAGAATATTACATTTACATAACTTGACTGAGAAAAAATTCTTTAACTCAAATAAAAATTGATCTAGCCCAAGCAGAAAATTTTCTTTTTAAAAGACAACAAGTGCAATAAAAATTGATCTAGCCCAAGCAGAAAATTTTCTTTTTAAAAGACAGAACACATATAATGCACTTTTCAAAGCAGAATTGCATTAAATACAAAAATTCAATAATCTCTGAAATAAAATCCAATTGAAGAAATCAAAACAGTGTGAAAATAAGGAAATCCACTCTTGAGATATCTTCCTATGAAATAGAGAAACATTATTAAAAGAACAAACTGAAGGAGGAAAGATTCTGACAGAACAGAAATTGCCATTTCTTTTGGAAAAAAAATAAAAGTTGTCAGTACAAGCTTCTTTGTTTAGGGTTTGTCCAGATGTAACAGAAATGATGCTAAGAAATGAGGTCAGTAGAACGTGAGACTTTCTCAAAAGAATCCAACAAGTCTGCATGTAGTCAGTGGCATCAGAGAATCTGGCATAAAGTGGGTGGGCGGCCGGGTAGGTGGCACCCACCCCAACCTAGTAGAAAGCCTATTATTAATTGATGCAGTTGCAACTAACATACCTGCCATTACTTTTACTACACCACACGCCTACATAAATTTCATATTCATTATGGTTAATACTTAAAAAAAAAAAAAACTTTTCAAAAAGAAAAAAAACTTTAATTAAACTAATGGACTGATACAAGTTCATTAGTTTAATTTAAAAAGAGTATTATTATTATGCATATTACAAAACTAATATAGTGATTTCGTATTTGGTGTTTAGTCTTTATGGCATTTCAACCTTTTCAGTCATTTAATACCCAGAACTTTTTTTTTTAAACATTTTTTTTTTTTTTTTTGCCCACACATTGTTTGGATAACATAAATTGAGCTATTTAATCCATAAATGGAGGGATTAAGTGGATTAATACCTTTCCCAATAGTATTGGCCCAGCTTTGAACAGAGAAGCGCTTAGATTTGAACTTTTGTGATCTAGGATTATAAATTCAAAGCATTTATTCATTGCATCACTGTCTTGTCCTGAAATTAAAGGGATTATTCTATTCTGTTCATCACCCAATTCTGTGACACTCATTTCTCTTATTTGTAATTATACTTTGTTTTATTCAATGCTCTACTTATTCATTTAAATGATTTTCTCATAGAAAAGTTTTAGATTTGCTTCAAATAAACAAAACTGATAAGATATTTGGGATAAAAACTATATCAACTTTTGGTAATTATGTGTAGATAGTAAATGGGAATTCACTTAGAAGTTATTTACTTCACTGTAAATGTTTTGTTTAAAAAAAAAGGGCTTGACAGTTTTGCAATTTAAGGACATTTTTAACCAAACCATATCTAAATAAATAGCGGGCAGCGAGGGTGGAGCAGTGGTAAAGGTTTGGACTCTGGAATCATATTACATGAGTTCAAATCCCAGTCAAAATCATTACACTCACTTTCAGCTGTCTCAGGTAGGTGTAAGGATAACACTGATTCCAAAAACCCAGGTAGATTAAGGCCGTCAACTCAATGCGAGTAACTTATCTAGGTGAAGGGTAACACTGACTACAAAAAGCTCAGGGATATGTGAGCACATAAATCTGGCCTTGTGCCTAACTTGGTTTGGGCTTGACCAAGTAGATTTCATATCTAAATAAATAATAATTGATAAATAGGTAATTATTTGTAGTCATATCAGTTTAGTAAATAAGCAAAATGAAACCGATAGAATAACTTGATTTTTCATTTTTATTCTATACCTAAACATTAAACTTATTTTTCGAAATCCTTGAGATGAGGTATGATGAATTCTAAAAGTACTAATCGGACTATTTTCTTCATTCATAATAAATAATTATTATTATAATAGATTAAACGTTGTGAGAGAGAAAATAAAAAACACAGAATTAAACAGTATTTTTATAACGTGCCATTTATATGTTGTTTGGAATATTAGTACTTTTAGAATTAAACTTTCTATTCATCCTAAAAGAAGCTTTATCAGCACCCCCCCAAAAAAAAGCAAAATAGGAACAATGAGGCAAAAATATATTTGAGGTCAAAATTTCCATTTTGTGTTCTTGTTTCTGCATTTTTTTTTCTCAAGAAATGTTGATGTTGGAATTGTACAAGAAAATGTTTGATTCAAAACAACTTTGAATACAATAACCCATCTTGAGACGGAGTGTTTTTTTTTTCATGTCTATTCATGATTCTCATCGTAAGTAATAATAGCATATACTACTTAGTCATCAGTGATGAATGCACAACTAAATAGAAGCATATAAATTTAAAAGTACTAATCTGACTATGCTCATCCATAATATTCTCTATTATATGACGTTTCGGACGAATAATCACCCTTCGGCCTTCCTCAGGTGTCTTCAATTGACTCATTTTTATATCTATCTTGTCTTAACTAGCTTTTCTTGAATATTATGGATGAGGAGACTAGTCTGGTTAGTATTTTTGGATTTCATCATACCTCATCTTTCAAAAAATAAAAGCCCATAGTTATGCAATTTTATCTCTGGTAAGAATTATCTTGATAAGAATGCTATAAATTGACTCATAAAAAGCTACTAATAGAATGTACTTTTTTTGCTAATAATTAAGACATCATGGCGGATATCAAAGTTGTACCAATATTCATTTAATGATTATAAAAAAAAGGTACTAATAAAATTGTGTATCTTTTGTACACCTTGTTCTAATTGCCTTGATAAGCTTTTCCAACTGTCTAAGAAAAAAAAGAGCTGTATATCCGCTTACCACCTAGTTTTAGCTTGTCAGTTCATCATGACTCCTCCCCTCCCTCCCTTAGTGGAGAGTACACCATCTATTTTTTTCATTTTATCTTTAAAATAATTGGTTAGACTAATGGAATCATTCTTAAAAATTAATAATAAAAAGGTGTTGATTCATTTTTGTTTGTATTTTACGGCATATCAACCATTTTTAGGTCATTTTATGCCGAGAATAATCATTTTTGGTCAATGTTAGTTTTTGACCAAGCTTAGTTTCTTTTCATAACATAATATGCACCATTTAACCCATAGCTGGAGGCAATGTGGGTATTCATACCTTTCCCAAGGGTATTAATCCAAAGATCCATTTTTGTAGCCATTGGTGTTTGTATTCATTATTTTGAGATTCTAACCTTTGAAGTGTACAAGCAAGACTTTGGAAAGGCTCTAAAAGTTTCATGCAAGAGTAACAAAGACTTTGTTGAATACAGAAAGAACTTTAGTTCTTAATGGCTGGCTGGCAGGCACCCCCACCCCCCGTATAGTGAAGGCCAGGTCATCAGAGCACACCGAACTGATTCAGGTCTAATACCTTTGGAAATAAATAAAAAAAATGAAAGAAAAAGCAATCATTTTTTTTTTTTGATAATCAATAAACATTAATAGATTCTAGGTTTTCCACTTGTAGAGCATAAAAATAAAAAAGCGTATAATTCAGAAGTCATCTGAAATAGTGATTAACATTGAATACTCACCATATTTCAAATTTTGTTTATCTCTTTTGTGAAAAATAATTATACATGAAACATATGTCCTAATCATGTTAGTCTTTTTGACAACATCTGTTCAATAATGAAACATTCAAATACAATGAACGAGTTTTTTCTAACAATACACACACATTTCACAGAAATTATTCTGTGGGGCAAAGAAGGTGGAAACTTGTTTCAAGCATCAAAATTGCTTTCTTGGGAGCAAGGCTCTATATTGCGAGTGAAACACTTGTATTGGAGAGTTTGTTTTTTTTCAAGTGGCGATCGGATAGCATGTATATATGCGCACGTAAACTTTTGCCAAAAGACGGACGACGCATATGTACGCATTTTTAGTCTTGCCAAAAAGACAGATGTCGTTTATATACATGTTTGGGTTAACCGCGAGATCAAAACAATGCTGTACGCAAATGGTTAATAAGGTCTCTGAAGAATGAAAAATTAAAAGATCTTCAAAACCAGTGTGCATCTGGTTTTGGAAAAATAATCAACTTTTCTAAAATGTTTTTCACTTTAGATCAAGAAGAAAAGGATCTTATTTTTCTTGCCATATTCAAGATTTTCTATCTTATCAATGGCATGCACAAGATTGTAAATCTTGTAAAAACGTAAGCATTGAATATCACAAACAAAAAAAATTTATGAGTAGATTTATTCAAAGCCTGAAGCTTTAGAGCTGATAAGCTAAGTTTGAGTCACCCTAGTTATCTAGAGTCATACTCAAATCTAATCCAATCAAAAGAAAGAAAACATATTTAGCCAAACATCTTGCCAAACCGAAGAGATAGAAAAGTAGGTAAAAACAACCTTTGAAAAATAAGGTCAAACGTATATATTTGAAAGATTTTCAAAACCTACTTTTATAAGCAAATAGAAATCAAATCTTTTAGAGTGAGTTTGTGTTTTATGGCATATCAACCTTTTTAGGTCATTTAATGCCAAGAACAATCATTTTTGGTAAACATTCTTTTTTTGTCTACACTTAGTTTTTGAATAACAGAATTTGCACTAGTTAAGCCATAGTTGGAGGGAAAGTGGGAATCCATACCTTTCTCAAGGGTATTTGTCCAAATATAATCGCAAATGGAACGACTGGGATTTGAACTCGCATACTACGATTCCAAGTCCGACTGCCTATCCACTGGGTCAAATCGACTTCCCCTAAAACTTTTACAAGAAAACCCACAACTGTAAGAAATAAATTAAGTTTGAAAGACAAAAATAAGGAAGAATGCATTGGAATCAAAGAATTTAAAGGAACAATTTTCTGTAGGTTTTAAGCAATTTACACTTGCTTTGGTACCGATGTAGTATGTGATCTACTTTTACTGGTATTTTACAACAATTTTAAAAGTTTCAAAATTGAAGCTCAGCACTCTGCCCATTCTTCAGTTAATGGTTCATTCAGTGGTACTACAAATACTAACTATCACCAACCTAAAAGGTCACAAAATATTCTTTTTGGTTAGTTTGGTGTGTATACATATATATATATATAGATAGACTAAAAGGAAAACTTAACACTGTCTTGAGCCCATTAAAAAAAGCTGTGATGAGAGCAAATATGAAGAAACTGCAACAGAATTTCTTTGATGCTAAGACCACATTTTTAAAGAAAGGAGGTTTGTGCTGTATATCTCGAGCTAGTCTAGATGTAAGTTTCAACAGATCAAATAGCATGTAGATCACAGACAACACAAGAACACATCTATTTTCTGAATTATTATTTAGTTTTTGTTTTAATAAATAGTGGGCAAACGTTTGTTTATGTTTTACAACATGTCAACCTTTTTCAGGTCATTATAATGCTGAGAACAATCATCTTTGGCAAACGGTTTTGTCCACAAGTAGTTTTTTGAATAACACACTATGCACTATTTAATCCATATCAATCATATTTAGGTCATATAATGCTAATAATCATTTTTCATAAACGTTAGTTTTTATCCACACTAAGTTTTTGTGGGCGAACATAAACAGGACAGAATAAAATTTTTTACAAGCTTGAATAAGCATCTTGTGGATAAAATATCCCGTTTATAGGACTTTTATTGTCTGATGTTAATCGTTAATCTGTCAAGCAGAAGATAATAATAATAAATAGATTGAAAATCTGTGATCTGTGCAGGAAATTAAAGTGGAAAAGAAATAGTCAATGGTATCACACATTAAAAACACAATTCTTAAAGTTAAAAAAGAAAAAAAAAACAAAGTTGCCTACTCAACTTATATAGCTAATCATATGAGTATTTCCCTTCAGCATTATGTATCTGAAGTCACACATATATATACACAGATATACATGCACACAAACAGATATACATGCACACAAACACATATATAATTTTTTTTTTTTTTTTTTTTTTCAGTTTCCTGATGACCCAATTTCAGATAGGGCCACTACCTAGTTGACATTTCCATTCATGGTTAGTAAGAATCACTGAGGGATGAGGCTGTCCTTGACAACAAAAAGCTTGTGGTCTCCCTCCTCATCCCCACTGCTAAAAAAAATTGAAAATAGCAAGTGATTCACTATAAAGAAGTGTACATAACAAAATTAAATTTAAGGAAATGGGGTTGACTTTGAAAAAAACACGACAATTTTTAATGTGTAAATCATTACAAAATGAAAAAGCAGATGTATTAAAGATTACTCATTTATGAACGAAAATAGCAGTTGCAAAAGAAAAAAAAAACATTGAAAAGGTTGATTATTTTCAGTTTTAAAAGTAAAAACTCTTGCCAGGATACAAAAAAAGAAGTACAAAATCTTGCCAGGATACATAAAAAGAAATGAAAAATATCAAGATATAGGCTGAAAACTCTTCGTATTTAAGTTACGGAAGAGAGATGTGATAAATAAATAAAGAGAGTGCTGTTGTAGAGCTCTACCAGGGTAGAGAATATGTGTGTATGGCAGAATTTATATATAGTAAGGCTTGGGCATAAATTGCAACTTAAATAAGTCACAAAGTCAAGCACATTTAGTTAAAATCTAGATAACATAAAAACTGTCAGCTTTTATTATAAAAAAGCTATTAACTAATTTGGGTTTTTTTTCAAAAGTTTGCATTATCTTGATAATAGAATGAATCGAATTTTTTTTTCATTATTTGGGTAATATAAAAAAAACACTAGGACTAAAACAATTTTAGAAGTCAATCTTGTATTTTTAAGAGTAGGTAGAGAAGAAAAAGAGTTTAAAGAGATGTAATTTTTATCAAAAGAGAAAATTATCTTTATAGACATTATTGATCAGTATATTTATTCTATAGTAAGCCATCATATCAAACCATTCTTTTTTTTCTATAGGATGCGTTTGTTGAAATGTTAATATATATATCTTATGAAA
>JAYKTE010204067.1:0-12406 GCA_036873565.1 Xipholeptos notoides | reverse complement strand
CAGGCCAGAGGGATAGTTAGCCGAAGTAATAACTCCTAATCCAAGATAAGGACAACAGTCCGGTAATAAAAAGATTGCTGAATTGTTTTTTATAGTTGAAGAGCAATGAAGACAGGAGTGCTACCATTTATTTATCTACATAGTCACTACCATTCTCAATACACTTTTGCCTGCGATGAGCGAGACTATGTATTTTTGCATCCGGAGTGCACTCATCACATCACTGTTGGCAGTCTGAATTCTACAAACCCATCTCTTAAATGTGCTTCTGACATCCACTGCATTGTCTTCATAAACTTCCAACAGGCGCCAGTGGATGTTGATGAGTTTTTTCTTCATGGAAGAATTCAATGACACATATCTGCCCCTGATGCATGTCCATGACAGGGATTGCTTTCTTAGATTGTCACACTGTCAATATCTGTAACAGAGAGATTAAACTTTTAGGTCATAAGCTCATTCATCCTAACAATGCAAGTTGCAATCCCCTCTGATCCATTCAAGTGGAAGAGAGAGAGAGAGAGTGAGAGGGGGAAAGAGAAAGAAAGAGAGACAGAATTTAGGGTAGGTCAACACATATTAATAATTTGTACCATGTCAGGGTGAGGTGTGTGTAGAAAAAAATAGAAGGTCAATAAGAAAGGGTAGGACTATAGGTAACATTAAAACCATCCCATATTTAGTCCTATTGTGATGTTCATCCATTACCTTTCCATTCATAGAAACTAAATATCACCAAAAACAATTGGTCTTAATGGAAATCAAGGCACTGCTTAGTAGAGAATGATTACATTTTCTAAAATTAACAGTTTGAATTTGTGCTAAATGCTGTTAGGAGTAGCTAGCAGCATAAAAAGTGTAAAACTAAAATTAGTTTTAGGTGTAATGGCCTTGTTTTTTTAAAGAAATCAGTTGATTTCAAACTAACTAATTTTTCATTTCATCGTTCCTGACATAAAATTTTGTAGTAATGTTAATCTAATCTAAATTTTTAGATATTAATGAGGAGGCCCACTTGGGAAAGTGGATAGGCAGTCAGACTTCATATTATACGATTTAGAATCCCAGTCGTTCCATTTAAATTCACATTTGGATTAATACCATTATGAAAGGTATGAATCTCCACATTCCCTCCAGCTATAGATTAAATAGCACTTATTGTGTTATTCAAAAAACTACGTGTGGACGAAAAAATGGCGTTTCTCAAAAATAATTGTTTTCTGAATTAAATGATCTAAAAAGGTTGATATGGCGTAAAACACAAACAAACAAATTAGATATTAATTTGAACTTTTACCGTTTTTACAATATATCCAAGGGGGAAAAGTCGTGAAAAATAATAAATGATATTACTTCCCTTGCATGAATACAAATCATTGGCAAGTTATGAGAATGTAAACTTATTTATGATTGGGACTTTGTCTGTGTGTATGAGTTCATTCCCGATGGACTGCGAAATGGTTGACCCGATTTTCTTGAAAACTTACACAGTCCATGGGAGTGTTCTTAGATAGTGTTCTTCTGGAATACTTGGAATAAATATCGAAAATTTATAACCAAAAAAACTCAGATTCTATAAATTTTACACACTCTTACTGTCCACCATTGAAAGAATTGTTCAAAAGTTTCATGGCGATGGACCCCCACACTACATTACATATTTTTTTTCTAGAGTCTTGAAATTTGATATATAGCGTATTTGGACCCGTGGAACAAATTCTATTTGTTTTTCAGTCGGAAAAGTCGCTGCTAAGAAGACAAACCCAACCCCCAAGCTAGGCTGGGCAATTGCTAGTAATGAATATTGGTACTTTAAATTATTAAGTAATCCTTACAGGCAAACAGAAAAAACAACATGAAACAAGTTAAGAAATGTAACATATTGAAGTAACTGTAAGTGGTTGTTGGATTTGATTAGATGATTATATTGCCAATTAGTATGGCTGTTAAAAAAAACTGGTTTTAAGAATAATTTAATAAATTTTACCATTAAATATTGGATTGATTTTTTTACATGTAATTCATTAAAAAAAATGTACATTGTTCTGTAGTGGTAATATATTTTTATGACTAAACTATCAGGTTGGTGCAAAAGTAATGTTTGAATTTTGGGATGAATGTTCAGGATCGTATTCATGAATGATTTACATAGTTTAGTAACTTTAATATATTTCTGTGACTAAACTATCAGGTTTGTGCAAAAGTAATGTCTGAATTTTAGGACAAATTTGAAAGATTGTATTCACTAATGATATGCATTGTTTTGTATTTATAATATATTTCTGTGATTAAACTATATGATTTTCTTTTAAATTATTGTTGTTCCATTCATATTCCTCAAATATTTTTGCACCCATGTTTAATCCCATCTAAAGAATACATAGCAAATGTTTTGCTCTATGGGTTCCACAAAGGTGTTAATGTAAGTACGATAGCAAAACTTATTCAATACATTTATGGGAATGGTAAAGTGACTGCAAGAAGTGGTAGGAGGTGTTTTTTTTTTCATTTCTGATTCTTCATTCTGTGGTGATTTTACTTTAAAATAAGATAAGCCAAAGAAAAGTGATTCTGACCTATTGCAAACTTTTGTTTCTGAGAATTCTGCTGCTGCCACCAGGGAAATTGCAGCACAGTTTGACATGGACCAGACAACAGTGGCGGTATGCAAATTAAAATACATTGGAAAAGTTTCAGTTGTCAGAAAATGGGTTCCTCACAAGTTGTCTCCAGTAACTCATGATCTTTAAATTGGACATTACTTTTTGCACTAAACAAATATTATTTTTTTAAATCTGCTTCATATATATTGAATAATAGAAATGAATTGTTAAAACAAGTGGACTTCCCCTGCTAACTGCATTACCTTGTTTGTAAACTAAAAAGAAATGGTTCTAACTTTTAGGTAGTGGTTCTAATCAGTTTTGTGAGTGAACAAGGATTTCAAAAGCTATTCAAAATATTTTGATATGTTTTAATAGATATTATGATTCATTTGAATTGCAAGATTTTTTTATCTTGAAAATTTAATTTGTTGAAAATGTAATTCTTACAGGTGTCAACATTTTGGAATACCCTGTATATACTGCATTATCTTAAAAGATCTAATCTGTTGGAACAGGTGTGTTTTAAACTGCTTAACATATGTAAATATTCATGCAATCAATATATTGGTAGCATTTGTGATATTTTGACCTATTAGTTACATCTCAAATCAAAAGTCAATGTTTCTTATTTATTATCAACCCAAATTTTTACTATAATAAGAATGCTGTTAGCCAGCTGGTCCAAAGCCAAAATAGTGAAAATAAAATTTTGTATTTGTAGGAGTCTCTCTTTAAAAATCTAGCAAAAATCAATATTTGTGTAAATTTTAACATATTCCAAGCTGCTAGTATGTAAAAAATCTAGCAAAAATTAATATTTATGTAGATATTATCATATTCCAAAACTGCTTCTCTAGAACTAGCATTCTCACACATTACAGCAAGTGCTTAAGCTGCTGTGGATTGAACAGCCACATTTTCATTGCTTCAGAATTATTAACATTTTTTCTGCCTCTTGTTCATGCAGCATTTTTCGAATTATCTCTGAAATTAAAAAGATAACATTTTATACAATTATTATCTAGCTCTTTATCCTAGAGTTATTTAAAAAAAAAAACACTATTTAGAATCAAATGATATCAAATACCAATTTATAAGAAAAGTCGTGATTTCATTAAATCACTAATTTTCTATTGAATCCTTATTATTATAAGATAGCTGTCCGTTTGTCGGTCAGTTAGTCTGAAGCCCAAAAATAAAATTAAAAATTTTTTGTTTAAAAATCTACAAAAATCAGGGAATTATCCAATCAATATGAAATTTTCACCAATTATAAAGTAAAATATAAATTTTATAAGGGTGCAATATTTTTGATAATTGATGTTTTTTTATTCGCCTAAATATATCCCTCCTCTTTGGTTTTGTCTCCTTTTTTCCTTAAAAGTCAGACTTAAGAAATATAATCTATTTAAAACTATTGAATACAAAATTCAGGAGTTGACAAGCTTGGAACTTTTTCATCTAGCTCTTGAAATTACCAATGTGAATGTGTATTATTTATTTTTTTAGAATTAATTTTTACTTTAAAATAATTTTTTATCATGTAATGCACATTAGATTTATATTTTTAAAATTTTTGAAATCTTTAATAAGACATTCAAATAAATTTACTAGGTTTTTCATTTTTACAACATTTTTATGCCATCATTGAAGGCATGGGCATGATAGACTTAAATATTTTTTTTCGTAACGTTATGGTGGTGTTATTTTCGAGAGTAGGTACTCTGCATCGAAAATAAGCACGAATAAATTGGAGTTAATTGAATTTGCTTGAAAATTTCTTAAAAGAATAGAAGAAACGCAAAAGTAAACTAAAGGGGAGACTACTCGTGTAAGTATTAATGATGTACTAAGGGCAACAACTTGGGGGAGGGGGTGAACAAGTATTTCGATGATGACGTAGCTGATGTTTTTAAAGAGTGCGCGGCAGCCGAGTCAGGCAGCGCACAGTTGAATTAATCACTTGTGAGAGTTATATCTATCAGCCAGTCAGCGCTTGGCTGCTACAAATACAAAAGTAAGCAGAGACGGAAAAACTTGTCACTGATGTTTGCGTTGTTTTGGAGTACTAATAGTAGCTGATAATGAAGAAAATGGCAAACCTGCCGACGTCTTTACGGACTTCCAAACATGTATTCTATATCGTAGTAATAGTTTTGTCCATTTACTTTTTGGTGATGGACATCATACTTTATGTCACGCTGAAAAACAGCGTTCTCGGTCAGAAAAAAGATGGGATGTATTCCCCCTTTAAACCACTTACAGTGAAGCTACTCATGACGGACCCGTTCGACCACTGGATTGTAAGTCCCCTATCGGAGTACTTTGATGAACTAACAGGATTTAGCAGTGTCTTCTATTTCATCACTCCCAACATGATCAGTGTCTTCCACATGTTTTTGACTATTGCTGCCGGTAAGCTAGTCACCTCTCCGTCCTTGCATACCCGAAGAATTGCAGTCCTTCTTTATCAAATGCACGACTTTTTAGATGGATTAGATGGAGTTGTGTACCGGGCTCGAGTTGGTAAAGTTCATTTTCAAAGATCGAACCGTTCTTCAATCGGTTATGTGGTGGATGGGTTGTGTGACACGGTGGGTGGAACGGCACTCTGTATAGGCCTAGCTGTTTACTTATGTCGGAACTTGCCTAAAAGACAGCATAATAATGCCCTACCCTGGACAAAAACCGATCTGTTGCTAATGGATGGAGACAGCACAACAGAAAAACAAAATAATAATAATAACCATGTAAGCAAATTTACGGCTTTTTTCCGTGTATTTTCCTTTGGTATGCAACTACTGGTTGCTGCTGCTTTGTGGGACAAATCTGTCGAACGACTCTCTGCTATTTTGCAAGTTCCCCTTAAGGACCCATCTGCAAGTGCAATGCAGATAGAGCTACTCCACTATACAAGCACTGCCATCATATTTTGGATGTGGAGATTTTGTTCAGCAATTGCCTTTTTACAGATGATTTTATTTTCTATTTTCATCGACAAAGTTTGGGAGTTCTTAACCTTTATGTTGTATGTTGGATGGATCGTTTTAATTGTTGCTATATTTTTTACCGAGTTACACATAAGGTCTTTGCGAGAAAAAATGCACATGTAAACCAAAGCCAAACCTTAAACTTAACTTAAGAATTGCCTTAGTTCTGAATATTATCATTGTTGCCCTTTACACTCAGCCTTTATTTTCTCTATTTAACTTTCTATTTTTTAAATCTTATTAAGTAAAAGAAAGACTAAAAAGCTAGGCCTTTATTCTATTCGGTGATTGGTAACTAGGGCTGTGACAATATTCTTTTATTAAATAATAACTTGATTATTTTGCGATTTTACCATTTCTTTTCATTCTGTGGTTATTAGTAGGGAGGGCCCTACAAATAATCACAGAATTAAACGAAATGGTAAAATCGCAAAACAGTCAAGTAACAAGAATATTCTTTAATAAAAGAATATTGTCACAGCCCTATTGATAACGTTTTCTTTCTTCTCCCTTTTTTCTCTTAAATTCTCAACTTTAAAAAATGAACCTGGATGAAAATAAAACTATTTCAATGCAATGCAACAAGTTAACTTTAAAATTCCTATATTTATTTTTTACTATTTTTGTTAACAAATTTCAAACAACTTTTTCCATTTTGTGGGTGACCAGAAAAAACAATTGAAAAAAATCCCCAAAAACGTCAATTTAAATTTAGGTGAGAATGAGATAAAAGCCACCTACTTGAATTTTATTTTTGACAATGTATTTTAGACATTCTTGCTGCTGAAAAACTGTGTACAGTAATTACTTTTGAAAGAATCAAAAGTTTCCACTACTTTCAATATTTCAATGATATATTTTTTTGTAAATTTGGCCTCCCTAAACTCTTTACCCCCCCCGCACCCCGAAAAACAAATGTTTTGATTAATTCATTTTTCTTTAAACATTCTGGCCGTTGGGATATATCCCTCAAAATTTATGACGTTTTTTATATCAACTTTAGTACTCACCAACGTTTAGATTATTTACACATTTGTTTGATTTTTAGCAAACTATCACTTATCTTTTCATTCGAATTAATATAGAGGTGGTTAGTAGGAATAAATTAACAGCAGTAAAATCTTCATAAACTTAAATGTCCAGATAATTATTTTTACATTATAAAAATTGTTTAGAGAGAAATTCCCTTTTCAATTTTAATTTACAAACGGGAACATTGTGGGTTTTTTCTTTCCATTATTTTTAAATTTCCTACAAACAAAATCATTAAATATTTTGACATAAATTTAATTTCACCCAAAAGCCGACACTAAAATCTACAAACAATTCAGTTAAACCGCTGCTGCTGCTCTGCGAATGAATACAAAATAGCTAAAAATTATGTTTTGTAAAAGATTAGAAAAAAAGAAAAGAAAAAAATCAACCACGTGGCAAAAAGTGCACATCCACTTCTGGTGAAGGAAGACTGACTTTGTTGACTTACTCAAAATACTTGGTTTATAAATTATTTTTTTCTTTTCTTGTCTTAATTTATCAAATCTATAATCACGTGAAATATTAGTCACTTATTTTTTGGATTGTCATTTCATTGCATTGCATTGTCGCAACTATTTTTTTATATGAAAAATGGAAATCTAATAATTGTGTAGTAATTTGTTTATTACAGTTTGGTTGTGATGTTAATTTTTTTTTTCACAAAATCCAACACTTGTCGATAACCTATGGTTTAAAGATAATTATAATTATTTTGTATATTTTTATAAATCAAAACCGTAAAAATGGTTTTGGTTTAAATAAGAAAACAGTTTGCGATCTCCTTACGAGTTTTAATTTTTCACTACTTACTTCCACATTCCTATTTTAATTTAACCCGACCAGAAATAAATGTGAATGAATACTTTTTTTTTTTCTTTTTAAATTACTTTTCCTTTATTTTATTATTACTTTTTTTTTCTTGGGATGGTAAAAAAAAAAAATGAAAACCTTGAAAAAAAACAACAACAACAAATAAACAAAACTTTATTGTTAATGTGACGCACCTGTGGGTGGGGTGACCTAAAAAACTGCTGCAAAAAATCTCGACAAAAAATTGTTTTAAATTCATTTATTCCTTCCCCAATCCCTTTCCAATTGTCACTTTTGGTAGTTTTTAAAGTTTTAAATAAATAGATTGAAATAGTGACTGGACTGACTACTTACTACTAGTGTTTTGTGTTCTCTGTCCGTAATAATATTTCATAAAAGAATTTCCCCTAGCCTTGTAAATTCCATAAAAAAATGGTGGGCTTGCTTTTAAACATGGTTTCCTCCCTAACTCCTACTTGAATAGTTACTACTAATGGGACATGTCATCTCCTTGGTAACCTATATCAAGAGTGAGTGAGTGGTGTGTGGTGGTGGTGGTGGTGTTACTGTTCTGGTGTGAATATCACACGCACATACCACCCACCTTATACATGAAATGATTTTTATTTCATCTAAACCTGTCCCTTTTTGCTATGGATAAAGTAACAAGATTAAGGCCTATGGACCCTGGAGAGCCTTCTACAGTACACACACTTAATTAATTTAATGAAAGTTTTCTAGAGTATCTATAGTTGTCCTTCCCCCACCCATTCAGGATTGTTTTTACCCTGGTTGTCCTGAAGAGCAATGAAACGAACATAAATATGAGTTCGTTTTGTATGTGTGTTCGTTTTCTACCCGCGGGTAGAGATTAGGTTGCAAGTGTTTTCAGAAGTAAACAAACATTTAAATTTTGTTATATTACAACATAGTAAAATAGCTCTAAAAACTTGAAATTTTTCTGTTTCTTTTGTTAGAAGTGGTTTTTGAAGTTTTATTGTTTAAATTATTTATTACTATTTATTTACTTCAGAAGGAAGTAAGAGGTAAAAAAAAAAAAAGCTGGTTGGTTGTACAAAAAAATTAATAAAAACAAAATATAAATTTGTGGAATTGTTTTGTAAGTTGTCACTTGTTAAAACGTCAGACTTGTTTCATGCCCTAGCTCTTCAAGTTTTTTTTTTCTTTCTTTGTAAATAATTAAAAAAAAAAATTAATGATTGACGAGCATGATGGAATCAATTGGGATCTTGTTAGTTCCCGTTTTAGTGTTTGTTAGATTCGGTCGCCGATCCGCGCGTCGCCGTCTGCTATATAGCCTTGCCTTGACGATTGTTTTGTCTAAGCACGGAAAATTGTAGATTGGTCATGCAAGTCAAGAGCCTTTAGTGAGCAATAAAAGTAAAAAATCACAGTAGATAGTTATCTACTGTGATTTTTCCGGGTCCACTGTAAGAACCTCCTCTTTACTTTTTCTTGCATTCTTGAAAATGGAGGGGCGGCGGTCGGTGAAAGAATTTAAAGCATTTGTAACAACGGACCGGACTAGATTACTTCTAAAACTCTAAAAAGATTTGTTGCTTCTTTCTGTGTAGATTTAAAAAAATAGTGGGATTGGGGGAGGTCGACAGTCGACACCACGACCACGAGTTTCCAAATCCAAACTAAACTACGCCCTTTTTTTCCACCGTCCCATTATTTTATTAATCCCAAAAAACCTTTCTTCAAAAGTCCGACCGCTTTTTGGAAATCTTATGTTAAATGAATTTAAAAAAAAAAAAAAGTTTTTGGTAGAAGTTTCCTATTTTGAGGTCTTCTTGTCTGAGAAACTTGTGAACTATTTCGAATTATTTTAGTTTATTTATTTTTTGGGGACAAAAACCAGCTAAAAACATTTTTTCTTTTTAACCAAAGAAAAATATTTATACTAAAATCATTCATTTGGAATCACAAGCTTCTCCGAGGACAGGGACACGGACAGACAACAGCTAACATAGGAAACTTCCAAATTTTTTAGTCGAGAGGGGAGGGGCACTCTTGGCAGTTTTGTTCGGATGAAATACTATTGAACTTTAAAATAATTTTATTGATGGTTGAATAAAAAAAAAAGATTAATTTGTTGTAATCATTTTTTTAATGTTGGCATTTTTATTAATTTATTTTACATAATAAACAAGAATTGTATATTTTGGTTTTTTACAATTTTGTTCGTTCCTGAAATTGTTCTTTATTTTTAGTCTGTCTTTTTTCACAAATGTGCCCCAAAATTCTTTTTTTTTTTTATAAATGTGCCTTCTTACCCACCAATCACCATATTAACACATAAAAAAAATCACCCAACTTTTGCAATTGCATTATTTAAGAATGTTTTAATGAAAATATTCAATTGAAATTTTAGTGACATAGGATGACCTTTTGAACATAATTTTTTCACCACATTGGTTGTTGATTGATTGCTCCAGATCATGGAAAAATCCAAAAATTTTAAACTTTGATTAGTTGATTCCTTATGGACTGTAAAAAAGTTCTAGTGCCATCTCCCCATGGAGGCTGTGTTGCCAATGGAAAAAATCGCTTTTAAAAGTAGTGGGCGAAATCTTTTTGAAAAAAAAATGTATAAAATTAATTCATTTCAATCTTAATTAACAAATTGGATGCTGAAATCTTTGTTCCGAAGTCTGACCAATTATGATTCAACTTTTTATTTACTGACATCAATGATGGTTTTATTAAAGATTGCGTTGCTATTGAATTCTCACAATTGTGCAACATCAGAACTTGGGGAAGTAGGGAAATATTGGCAATTGTTAGCCTATTTTTCTTTCTTCCACCCAAAGTGGAGGTCACAGAATAAAAAAAAAATAGTGATATAGACCTTTGGGGCCCTCATTATACATGAAGAAATTGGATGACATCTGTTAAAATAAAGGAATTCATAGAAAAAAAAAAGATATATATATATATACATATATATATTATAAATTTTAATTGAGTAAATCAGCTAAAAAGAAACTTTGTTGATTTGTTTTCCACAAACACGTTTTTCAATCAAATGATTTTTATGAAAAGAAAACTCTATTTATCATGTATAAAACATTTCCAGTGTAAAATACCATTAATAATTTCCCATACTTTCTCACTATTTCTATTTTCTTCCTCCTTCCCTTATTATTCTGAACAGAAATCTACAGATTAGTGGTAAAAACTTGAACTATGGGTTCAACTCTTTGTTGATCTGTTCTCCAAAAAGTGCCAACAGTGTTTTATTAAATACCATTTATTTTCAACATATATCTAATGAAACCATTTATTTAAATTGCACTAAATTATACTGATTTAATTCCACTGATTATTTATACATACAATATATACATACATACACATTAATCTCAAAGTTCATTTGTACCCCCCCCCCCCCACTAAAAAAAAAAATTCCTGTCATTAAGACTAATATTGAATAAAACTACTACTTCATCAACTCTTCCTTTTGTCATAGGATTTTTATAAATCCATTTTTCATGATCTGGAAGGCCCCCTGATCAACAATAAAATGAAATAAACAAATGGGAAAAAAAGCATTTTTGATCAAGAGGCTCAAATACACTAAAATTCTAACCAATACTTTTAATTATGAAAAGAAAAGATTTCAACCTATTTTTTTTTTCAATTTCAAATTTGACTCAATGACTTGCATTAAATGTGAATGAGAGTCTCAGATTAATTTCTGACAATATTTTTTTAATTTACTTAAAAAATATCAAAGTTGTGAAAATATATTTCCAGATTTTCATATCTAGCATGATAATTATTTGATACAATAAACAATTTAACTGTTGCTGAATATTCAACTTGAAATGTACAAAGGAAAAAAAAGTTGTTTAAATTATATGGACTTCAATAAAAAAAAATAAAATAAAAATAAACATTTGCTTTCATGTTTTTGTCATTTTAACATAAGGACATTTTAATTTATTTTTAATTGTTTGGATATTTTACTCGTCTACTCTATAGAATCCTTTTAAAGAATAAAAAGAAATTCTATTAGTACATATTGTTAAACTTGACAATTGGATAACACAAATGTGGTATTTTTTTGTATGTAGGAAAATGGAGGACATCTACTTAGTCAAGAACCAACCCATGTTAGGCACATTGTATTTATATATATATATATATATATGCATATAATATATTTTTAATGTGATAAATATGTTAACTTCCGTCCAAGTTATTGGAACCCCTTATATTTTGAATAAAGAAATGAAATTCTTTTTATATTTTTAATAGTTATTCCCTTCTGTTTTCAAGCAAATACATTTTTTTATATTTTTAAGACACAAGCAATATTGCCCTCCATTGCTTAAGTGTTACTTTGATGCTATTTTTGCGCTCATTTTGATCTGTTATTTTTGTAATTCCAAGAATTTTATCTTTGTAAGAAAACTGGTGTGATTTTTTTGAAAGCCAAAAATTATTTAAATAAATTTGTTATATGGACACCCTAATGACTAATGTAGTCTCCACACGGTGGGTGCTATAGATCCCTAACAGTTCAATTTTTCAAGTTTGACTCCTTAGTAGCAATTTATTCCACAGGTGTGAATATTCCATTTATCAAATTTCAAGTCTCTAGACAAAAAATTGGCAAAGAAGTTTGGCAGCGACTGTTCCTTAGAAAGACACAGTCATTATATAGGGTGTTCCAATAACTTGGACAGAAGTTAACATTTATCGCATTAAAAACATATATGCATAAATATATATAAATACTTTGATAAATAAAGTATTTATATGTATGTATATAATATATTTTTAATGTGATAAATACGTTAACTTCTGTCCACGTTAATTGAACACCCCATATGCATATATATATTCAGACAAGTTACATTAAAAAGAATTTTAATTTTCCTTTTCAATATTTTTAATTCGATTTTTTCTTGTTCTCTAACAAGAGACTTAGTG
>JAYKTE010203956.1:0-12410 GCA_036873565.1 Xipholeptos notoides | reverse complement strand
ATATATATATATATATATATATATATATGTATATAATATGTGTGTGCATGTGAGATAAAAGATATGTGTGTTAGATACTGTCTGTGTTAAATTTTTCTATTAAGTATTTTTATAAGAATCATTTCTTTAAAAATCAATTTTCTTTCAGATGTCATAAAGAATAATGGTGTTCAAAGAATAGGAGCAGGTAAAGAAAACCTATTTTTAAATCTGTTTTACAATTGCTTTATAAGATAATTTAAACTTATAAAACACAAGAAACTACTAGAATTGTTGTTAGATGTTTCACAGAAGCTAAGATCAGTTTGATCTCAAAACATGGTGAGATAACAACTATGGAAAGCAGTAATTACTAGGGATACGGTTACAAGACTCAGCATTCCTATCTGGTTGTGGTTAATCACCTGAAGAAGGCCAAAGGATGAGTTGGCCAAAATTTGGTGAGATACAACAACTATAAAGATGGGGACAATAGTCTGCAAGAAATTACTACACACAATATTCTTTGTCTTGCATTTGTAGTTTTATTTTAATATCTGGGCAATGTTTGATATTCTTGCTAGTATTGTTAGTATAAAACAAAAATTAAGAAATATTTCAATTAAACATAGTTGCACCTTTTCTTTTTCTTTTTTTTACCTGTATTTGTATGAGTTATATGCTTGAAATAATGCTGGAAAAGTTTATTAGTTTATAATGTATCCCATGTTTTATTAAACATTACTTTTCCTTTTATACATTGTGAAGGCTTCTTTACATTTAGTGGTTGTCCAAGTTTGTACTCAGAATTCCTTTTGTTCAACTCTACATGCCTTTATGAGTCAGAAGTATGATAATGTTTTTCCTTATTCGTATGGGATAGATGATCATAACACGTTGAAAGCTTTTGATCTTTAAACATCATTTCCTTTTGCTTACTTTTTCTTTCCAATGTTACTGTTTGGGGTTCCGTTTTTTGTTTTTTGTTTTTTTTATAAAGGGCACAATGATGCAAATATAATATTCACATGATGAGTTCCTCTTGAGATGAACACTTTGAAGAATATTGTTTTTCAAAATCTTTCAGCCATGTACGTAGTGTGTGCGTTTTGGGTATGAGACAGAGTTCATTGGAGTGGAAATTTAGTCATTGATAATGATGACCTCTAGATCTCTTTGAAAAGATGTATAGATGGAAATTATTATAAATTGGCTGTGAGGAAACACTCTGAAACCATAGCTTTCTCTCTCTCTCTCTCTCTCTCTTTATCTATCTATCTATCTATCTCCCTCTCTCTCTTTCCCTCTCTTTCTTACTCTAGTGAATTCAATATGTTATATGGTCCTAGCCATTGTCTTATTAGTTTTATCTTTCCTACTCATAGCACACATCATAACTAACACCAATCAAACTATAATTCTCATATTAAAATCTCAAAAAATGAATAAATAAATAAGTAAAATAATAATAATAATAATAGAAATAAAAACAAATGAAATAAAACCTAATAGACAATGAACAAACATAACTAAACAATCTCTTCAGCATTAATGACCGAAAAGGGTTAATATGCTGGTAGAATAAACCATCCAATCAATCAATCAACCTACTCATAGCCAGTCATATTAGCAAGCTCTTACTTAGCTAAATCTTAACCCGAAAAGAAAAGATAATACTAAATACAATACAACATAAAGTAGAGAGTAGCTGAGCCCAAGTAACATTTTATACCTCGACGAAGGTTAAAAGTAACCAAAACATTATAATGTCGGCATAACTCATATCCATGTTTTGTGTTCTTTCTTAATTTTCTTTATCATATATATATATATATATATATATAAATTTTATAGATATATACATTTTATTTTTCAGGCAATTTTCTAGGCTGCTTTGAAGATGGTCGACGACCATTACTTTCTGGCAATGCTTCGGTGTCATCTCATACAATGATTAATACTTGTTTACAATTTTGTGAAAAATTAAGAAGTTTTTATGCGGGTCTGAAAAGAATGTGAGTTGAATTCAAAAAGTGACTAATTTCATTTTTCATCATTGGCTTTCAGATGAACTTTCATTTCTAAATAATATTATTAGGGCTGTGACAATATGCTTTTATTAAAGAATATTGTGGTCATTACTTGACTATTTCACAATTTTACCATTGCTTTTAATTCTGTAGTTATTAGTAGGGCTGTGAAAATATGCTTTTATTAAAGAATATTGTCACAGCCCGAATTATTATTTGTTAATCATAGTTTAAAATATTACATGTTTAGCAATATCTGGATGAATTCCATATTTGATTATAGGCACTCTATATATCTATAAAAGTGAAAATGTGTGTGCACAGACAATCTTTTTTTTCTTACAAGACTTCTCTGCTAATTCTTTGTCTACATTCTTGGAATTTGACATACAGGTAATTCAGATGTAGGGCAAAAGTTTTAATCGCTTTTTAGTTAGAAAAACATCAATTTAGATATACTTTTTTCAATTATTTTTTGAAATCCTTGAGATGAGGTATGATTGATTCTAAAAGAAGGAGAATAGTCCAATAAATACTTTTACTTTTTCAAATTTAATAATTTACCATATCATGGTTGTCGACAGACGCCGACAACCAGTATTTCACAGAAATCTTTATCCGAACATTCAAATAAAAAGCTGGCATTTGAACTTAAATTGTTTTAAAATTATAAATATGTCTACAATTTTTTTAAGTAATACAACTTTTTTTACGAATAGAGTTTTATTAAAAATAATAGGGAAATAATTCATTTAAAGTTTTTTTTCAAGCACCTGGGTTTTTAAGCCGGGCAATACTTTTAGTAATTCTGATTTATGCCTGATTTTATAATTGATAACTCATGGCAAATTTAACAAAATTTAAACTTAACCTTCCAAGAGGGATTACTTATTCTTTAATAATAGTACTGATAGTTTCTTTCTTGATATAAAATGATATTGATGGCAATTTAGATGATACTAAAATGTACTGTTATGACTAGCGTTTCTTTGCGTGAGTTCTTTTTGAGTCCTCATAAGTTTATTAAAATTTTAACATAAAAATATGTGTATTCAATGGACCAGGCTGCACATTCAGTACTGAGATACACATTGCAAAAAATAATTTTAGTGGATTAATTAAATGCAAAAGATTTCTTAGATATTTTTTACCCTAAGGTGATATATGAAAGCTTAGAAACATTCATATTACTCATGCTATTTGAATGTAAACTCAAGCAACCGTTATGCATTCTGTAAGCATAAGAATATTAAATTGGTAAAGAAGAGGCAATAAAGAAGAAGAAAAAACAAACAATATCATGCCTAAATCAAGTGTTAATCTTTTAGAAATATTTCCTTTGAGAAAATACATTTCATTTTTATTTTTTTTAATTGTATTTTTGTTATTTTGGTTTGTTTGTTTTTTTTTGGCCTAGGAATATTTGTTTATGTGGTAATGATACAATCAAAATAAATGCATCATCTGATGCACACTGCCAGCTGCGTTGTGCAGGGAATCTTTCACAGTCTTGTGGTGGTCTTCATCACCTGCAGCTTTATAAAACGTGTGAGCAATTTTTCTTCTTTTTATTCACCTTCTGAATTCTTTTTCTTTACTCTCTTCTTCTTAACAGTCTTTATCTTTACTCTCTTCTTTACAGTTTTTGGCAGGGGTTCCCAACCAGTGAGTAATGAAGCCTTGGCAGGGGAGTGTGTAGTCTTGTTAGATGTAGATTAGAATAACATAAATTTTATTTTATCAATCACATTTTTCAAGCTCTTACATTTTTGTTTTATTTTGGTGCAAAGCAAAAATGTAAGCTTCAATTTGGTAATAAATAATTGCAGAATTTGAAATACTTTTTAGATGTTTCTTTCCCTGTCCTTCTCAGAAAATAAAATTAAGCTGCTGATAGTAAGCCCTAAGTAGGGTGCTAAATGGGTTTCAAATCTTTAGGTAAGGGGTTGTGAATACCAAAAGGCTGGGAACCCCTGTTTTAAAGAATGCTCTTTATAGTTATTTTATTCAATTATTCTTTTCATTATTTTGATTTTATTTTTTTTCTGTCTCAAGTTAGACAAGACAAGTATTTAAATAGTCTTAGTCTATAAATTGGTGTAAAAAATACATAAGATATGAAAAGGAAAAGGGTTTAGAGTGCAGCATATGTTACACTCTTTTTATTTCTATATTAAATAATTTCTATTTTCTTTATTGTATTCATTTTCTTTTCTTGATTTATTAAATCTTTAATCAAAAATGGATTCATGTTGCACCCTGAAGATAATAAAATGTACAGACTGGAATTAGTAGTATACACCACCCTGTCTAAAAATTATCCAACCTTTATTTTTCCCATGTAAAATAGAGATGATGATGTGGCACCACTCTACACTGTGAAGGAAGACACCTTCATGGGCTTGCTTGCATAAAGTTTTGGGTGAACTTCCAGCGCGTCAGTTACTGTCTGTCAGTCGCTGAGTGAGGTGCTACACAACGTGTTTGTTGGATTACTGATTCTCTCAAGATGACTGAACATGTTGGGCAACAGTACTGCATCAAATTTTGTCAAAAGCTTGGTTATTCTCAAAGCAAAACAATTTTTAAAATTCCAAAATTGAAGACACCACTGAAAGGCCTCCGTTTTGAGAGTAGAGAAGAGATAATGCAGAATGCGACGGCAGAGATGAACACCATTCCAAAAGAAAACTTTCAGAGTGTTTCCAGCATTGGAAGGATTGGTGGGCTAAGTGTGTGCAAGCACAAGAAGCCTACATTGAAAAAGATTAGGGTGCAAACCCGTTCAGGTATGTGAAATATTTTTTCTGGCCTAAAGTCTGTATATTTTTAGACAGGTCTCATATATTCTATGTTTTTGGACCATTCTAATTTTTCTTTCATACAATACGACTTTTGGACTTATATACTGTTTTAGTTGGTAAAGTTCTTGTTAATTTCAAGAGCTTTCCTAGTGAAATTTGAGCGTCTTCCTATTGAAGTCAAGAATCTTCATGGAACTTCATGGCTCAATGTATTTAGGCATTTAATTCATACAATTCTAAGTGGAAAATATCTGGGGGCCGCATGTTCAACCCTGCAAACAAAATAACCCAGAATACTTGACACAGTTTAATACTTATACCTGGTCATGGTTAATGGAATGGGAACAATGTATTTATCTTGCTCAGTTCAAGATTTGGGGAAGATTCCTAATTTTGATATGAATACTTCCAAGTTCAACAAAAATGTTTTCAAGTTTGATAGATAAGTTTCCAGGGAACATCAGTTTATGAGTTATGTAGATCAGAGTAAAGATGAAGACGATTGCCAGAAAATTGTAAATGTCACAAATAATAAAGCTTCTTTTCAACAAATTCCAAAACATGAAGAAGTGTTTTGTAAATAACAAAAAAAAAAAAATGCTTAGAAAATTTTAATCCCAAAAAACTAATCATCATTTTTTTTTTAAATTCCAAAAAATTGGTTCTTTTTTTTTTTATTCAAAATTCTGCAACTAGTTTTCCTTTTTATTGTTAAATACACATTTTGGCTGAATTGTTCTCCAGCCTTCTTCAAGTTATGTGATTCAATTGTAGAAGCGTTTTTGAAATTCAGGGTTAGATTATCGTTTCATTAGCAATGCCTGGCCAGACAAGTGTTAACCTATGTAAACTAATCTTTGTTAATTTTGCTTCTTACCAGATTTCGATCGAATTTCCTCATCATTATCATTTATATCACCTAAGCCTTATGTTCACATGGACATTAATGAATATAAGCGCTTTTTTAGTTAGTAGAAAGATGAGAACAATAGTCAAAATGTATTTATTTGGGAATTCTTTGAGATGAGTCTTCGTGATCTATGTATTAATTTCTTGTGGGCTGTTGTCCTCATCTTCATAGTTGTTGTTTCACTACATTTCAACGAACTTATCCTCTGGCCTTCTTCAGGTGATTAACTACAACTCTGAATAGGAATTTTAAGTCTTGTAACCATATCCCCAGTAATTACTGCCTTCCATAGTTGTTGTCTGTCGCACTTTTGACAAACTAAACCTGTAGCCTGCTCGGGTAGGAATTAAAACTGCTATCGTCAGGCAATACTCACCTGGAGACTCAACGCCTCTATCTACTGCACCACAAAGATGAAGACAACAGTCAGCAAGAAATAAATACATAAAATAGTCAAAATAATCTATGCAACATCAAGCCTTATCTAAAAATGTTCAGACGAATACAAAACATTGCATATATCACAATTATGATAAGGATAGTCATTCAAAGATTTTAATTTGCGAAAATTATCCAGTCGCATCAAAATTATATATGTATATAACAATAAGATAGAGACTGGAGAAATGATGTGAATAAAAAAATTCTTAAAATGTCTGATATCAGTTTTAAAAAAGAGGGCAAAAAACTCATTTTTACTGAATAAAAATGAGAATAAGTATAGAAACACACAAGAAATCCCATTGTAACTAGTTTTGTAAAATAACACTTTGATAACATACCCAAACTGACTCCCTAAAAAGTCTAATGTCAATTTTAAAATATGGAAAGAATAAATATCTTCTGACAAATGAAGTTTGTTGTGGACATTGATTTATCTTTTCAGATAATTATCATTTCAATAATTATCAGAGAACAAAAAAGATTGATTATTTCATACTTTTGTTTATTTTTTGATTGCTGGTTATAACACAGAAGCATTGAACACATAAATTATTGAATCTGACCTTTTTATTTCACATAAATTTGTCTTATAGGAAGTGTGTGGGTTTTTTTGAGCTACAAAATTGGGTAACGTCCAACTTATTGATTAAACTAGTTTTCATAATTATTTTGAATTGATTTGACCATTGATTTTGTTTTACACTGACAGAATTGGAATATCAATTTGATTTTTGTAAATATTGATTTCCTTTAGTTTCTTAAATCTTTTCTATATACAGAAAATTAAATTTTTATAGAAAATATTTATAACTAGTGTGGTGCATGCCCATTAAGAATAATGGGTCTTAATGTCACAAAGGTTGATAAAATAGTCTGAATAAATAAATAACATGATAAAAATGTAGATTTTTTGGAGGGAATCAATACAGGAATCTTCTTATCATCACATAAGAAAAACAATGAGAACTTCCTTTGATATAAAAATCAGTGGTTTAATAGTTCAGATCAGACTGCAAATTAAAAAAAACTTATTTTGAAGACAAATATAGAGAAAATCTGGAGATATTATTACAAGTGTATTATTATAAAGTAAGGCATCACTTGTTTTTTTAAGAGATTCGGGTGGAATCAATTTAACCTAAAATTTAATCAAAGTCACTTTTTAAATCAGTTATAGCAATGAGAATTGTAGGAACAATCCTGTTATCCAATCAGAATGCAGGTAGTGTTTGCCTCATTTGCATAAAGTCTGGTCAGGGATTCTTAGCGTATTAATATAGAGATAGTATAATAAGTGGCAAATTTGTTTGATGCCTGAATAATCAGTTCTTTCAACTTAGGCTTTAACTCTTTGCATTTAATTTTCAAAAAAGAAACAGACACCAAACAAATGTATAAATAAAACACCACAGGTATTATTTGGTTTATTAATAACTGTAGTTTTTTAAAGCTTTTTTTATACATGGATTTGTTGATGTTATTGTTCAGGTATTTTAGATTAAGAACATGTTTTGTAAGAAAGCAACATAAAAAAATACACAACAGCATTTTGTATTATTTATAAAAAGAATCCTCAACAATTAAATCATCATATAAAGCAGATGCACCCACCATTTAGTCAACAGGATGTGAATCACAGCAATTCACCATTCATCCAGACAGTAAGTCAAAAATATGCAAACAATATTTGATAAAAATATTTCAATTGATCTTGAGCCAAGGGGAAAATAAATTAAAAAAAATACAACTATGTATTAATACCGCCCTGTCTAAAAAGTATCCAACCTTTATTTTTCCCATGCAAAATAGAGATGATAATGCAGCGCTACTCTACACAGTGAAGGAATACACCTTCATGCACATGCTTGCATAAAGTTTTAGGTGGACTTCCAGCTGTCAGTTACTGGCTGTCGGTTGCTGAGTGAGGGGCTACACAATATGTTCATTGGATTACCGATTCTCTCAAGATGACTGAATGTGTTGAGCAATGGTACTGCATCAAATTTTGTTAAAAGCTTGGTGATTCTCAAAGTAAAACAATTGGTAGAATTCCAAAATTGAAGACGCCACTGAAAGGATCCCGTTTTGAGAGTAGGGAAGAGATAATGCAGAACTTGAGGGCAGAGATGATGACCATTCCAAAAGAAGACTTCCGGAGGTGTTTCCAGCAGTGGAAGGATTGGTGGGCTAAGCATGAAGAGGCCTACTTTGAAGGGGATTAGGGTGCAAACCCGTTCAGATATGTGCAATATTTTTTCTGGTCTAAGGTCGGTATATTTTTAGATAGGCTTTGTAAATTAAAAATTTAAAGTGCTTATATCTGTAAATGATTTCATTTGAAACATAGATTTCCATCTCTTTCTGAAAATCTCCCTTCAACAAATATGAGCAGATCAATCATTTTTTCTTATTTTTTAAATGAATTACATTGCAATTTTGATGTGGTTTTTTTTTTCAAATTTCAAATTTGACCCCTTAGCAGCTATTTTTCTGTTTCAAAATCAATTAGAAATTGTTTGCAAACTTTAAATACCCCATATATCAAATTTTAAGTCTCTTGACCCCAAATTGACAGAGTAGTTTGGTAAAGATTGCAATTGGCCCATCTTTCAACTTTGACCTTTTACCAGCTATTTTTCCAGATGAAAACCAATCAAAGAGTTTTCAGCAGGTCTGAATACCTCATATGTCAAATTTCAAGTCTCTAGATTTAAAATTTGCATCTATTTTTTTTTTAGGATTCAATAAATCAAGAAAAAACATAAAAGTATTAAAGTATCTGAATTTATATATTTTGTTTGATTTATAATTAAAAACAATTATCTTGTCATCTGTTCTTTTCTTCTTTTTTTTTAATTGAAACAAAAGAATCTTTTGTTGACCAAATTCAAACTTTTATTGCAGCCATTCCATTACCAACAAGATTTCCACATTGGCACAGGAAAGGCAAGATTTTTTTTTCAATGTTTGAATTTACCTAACTTCATTTGGTCCTCGACCAAGTATATACCATATGTATTCACTAGGGCTGTGACAAAATGCTAATGAGTACATAATTAAAAGAAATGGTAAAAGCACAAAATAGTCAAGTAACAACAAGAATATTCCTTAATAAAAGCATATTGTCACAGACCTACTAATATTTACAGAATTAAAAGAAGTGGTAAAATCACAAAATAGTCAAGTAACCATAAGAATATTCTTCAACAAAAGCATATTGTCACAGCCCTACTAATAACAACATAATTAAAAGAAATGGTAAAATCACAAAATAATCAAGTAACAACAAGAATATTCTTTGATAAAAGCATATTGTCACAGACCTACTAATAACGACAGAATTAAAAGAAATGGTAAAATCACAAAATAGTCAAGTAACGACGAGAATATTTTTTAATAAAAGTATATTGCCATAGCCTTACTAATAACTATAGAATTAAAAGAAATGGTAAAATCACAAAATAGTCAAGAAACGACAAAAATGTTCTTTAATAAGCATATTGTCATATATTCACTTACTACTCCCTATAAATTAGGCTCACTTAAAATCCCCACTGCGGAAATCATTTCCTCCAAGATTGAAAGATATTAAATCATGTCTGCATTTCATTTTAACTCTTAAAATTTGTTAGAATTTACTGGGAATGCTTGTTCTCATGATATCATTAAACCCATGAGAAATTGTTTGGGGTTTACTTTTAATTTTGGGCTCAAAGGTCTCAGTAATTCTACACCTGCAAAATAACCTGAAATATGATAGTCGGCACTCTATCTCTTTTCCAGCTAAAAATCTCTTCAGAGATAGTATTTAGTTAAACAAACAAATGTTTTTAAAAATACATTTTAGAAAAGATTGCAAAGTTTTTTTTTTATTGCTGTTTTACTGTATGTCAAAATGTCAATCGACTTTAGTTGCCTATAAGAGTCAACTTCAAAGTGTAAATATCAAGTAATATGCATATTATACTAAGTATCTTTATGTTCTTATGTTGGTAGCCTTTAGAAAAATATATATTAATTATGGCTAAAATAAGTAAAGTTACATAAAAAAAAAAGGAAGTCAACTAGAGCCAGTGGATAGGCAGTCGGACTTCAGAATCATAGTACACATGTTTGAATGCCAGTCATTCCATTTGCATTCATATTTGGACAAATACCCATGGGAAAGGTATGAATTCCCCCACATTCCCTCCAGCTATGGGTTAAATAATGCATATTGTGTTATTCAAAAAAGTAAGTGTGGACAAAAAGAACATTTCTCACAAATGATGTTTCTCGGCATTAAATTACCTAAAAAGGTTGATATGCCGAAAAACAAAAACAGACCATCAAACATAAAAAAAATGATTAACTAGAACAAAAGTAATTATTTCTATAATAAGAGTTTTTTGAGAAGAATTTCTGAATCTTTTCAAAACTCAATATGTTTTATACTTTCACTTGTATTTTAATTGTGTTATTTCTGTCTGTTGGACATGTATTTGTTTTATAGTAAGTACGGTCATCAGTGGGAATTTCATTCTTCCTCTTTTTGTCTCAGCTATTTTTTATGTGTGTTTGTTTGTGTTTTACAGCATATCAACCATTTAGGTCATTTAATGCTGAGAACAATCATTTATGTTAAATGTTATCTTTTGTAAACACTTACTTTTTTAAATAACACAATATGCACTATTTAATCCATAGCGGGAGGGAATGTGGGGATTCATACCTTCCCCAAGGGTACTAGTCCAAATTTGAATGCAAACAGAATGACTGGGATCCGAAATCACGTACTACTACGGTTCCGAAGTCCGACTGCCTATCCATTGGGCCAACTCAACTTCCCCCATTTGCTTAGTGAAGAAGAAAAAGTCAGTCATGTTAATTTCTTTCTTTCATTCTTTTTTTATTTTTATTTTTTTTCTAGCCTCCTATTCTGGTTGTTATTTCAAGGAAGAAAAAGATCATCTGTTATTGGTCATGAAGTTATTCAGTGCAATGACGCTGGAGTCGTGTCTCAGCACATGTGAACAGTACGGAATCCGATACTCTGGGGTCCAAGGGTGAGTAAAGAAGATCATGAAGATGTTGAATGCTAGCTTCATGGCTTCTCCATATTTGTTTAAAAAGAAAAGAAAAGAAAGAACTTTTAAGATTCTCACTCATAAGCATTCTAGATAGAAGAAGATGTTCTTACAATCAATTATAGTCTTAGCAACATTTCTCTTAGCTATGAAACTGTGAATGTAGCACAGTTTTGTTTAACAGTATCAATTGTCAAGGATTGAATTGGAAACAAAGAAGATTAGTAAGAGATATCAAATATCAACCTTAAAACGGAGGGAATTATAAATTTTAAATAAATCCTAAATAAATAAAAAAAAGAATACATTTATAGCACATTTATTTTGGAATTCATTGAAATGAGGCTTCATTATCTGGTAATGTTTTTATTAGCGGACAGTTGTCCTCATCTTTATAGATGTTATTACACTACATTTCGGCCAACTTATCCCCTGGGCTTCGTCAGGTGGTTAACTGTGACCTCAGATAGGAACTCTGAGTCTTGTAACCGTATCCCAGTAATCACTACCGTCCATAGTTGTTGTCTATCGCACCTATTTTAACCAACTAACTAAACCTCTGGTCTGCTTGGGTAGGAATCGAAACCGCTATCTTCTGCCAATACTCACCTGGAACTGTAGAAACTCAATGCCTCTATCCCCTGTGTCACGGGCCCCAAAGGTCACAGTTAACCACCTGACGAAGGCCAGAGAATAAGTTGGTCGAAATGCAGTGTAATAACACTTATAAAGATGAGGACAACTGTCGGCTAATAAAATCTTTACTAGTCTTTATTGAGTCCACTTTATTTAGTAGTGTGCCCCCAACAAAGCATCAAGAACAGAAAGCCGAGTCAAATCTTTTAATGGTTCTACTTTAATGCAATTCTTATTTTCAACATGAAGAAAAATATTCAAAAGTAAAATAATACAGATTTTGAACAAATACCAAAGATTTACCGTTAATCACTTTAGTTCAAATAGAGGTCAAGTTCTTCTATATTTAAGATTGTTTGTGTTTTAAAGCATATCAACCATTTTAAGTCATTTCATGCCGAGGACTATCCTTTTTAAGAAACGTTATTTTTTGTCCATATTTAGTCTTTTGAATAACACAATATCCACTATTTAACCCATAACTGGAGGGAATGTGGGGATTCATACCTTTCCCAAGAGTATTAGTCCAAATATGAATGCA
>JAYKTE010203845.1:0-12411 GCA_036873565.1 Xipholeptos notoides | reverse complement strand
GTAAATTTCATACCCCTGGAAAAGATTAATTCGGTTTCTTTTAATTCAAATGGGAATAATTGCTTCGAAATTCAATTTTTAAAAAAATACAACAGCAGTCATGGAACAAATGAAATTCATATCTCAAGGTATCTCTCACTCTCTATCTATCTATCTATCTATCTATATATATAAAATTTGAATTATCTACATAGTTAGATTTCAATTGGATTCATAGCTGCTTTGCTATTATCAGCAATGGAATATTATTATTTTAAGTGTACTGAGATATACAACATATTACTTTATTTACTTATTCATGATATCAATCTAAAAAAATCTAATTTAAACTGACATATTACCATTTTGGTAGCAAACATAACATTCCATTATATATGAGATAATGATCTTTAAAAATATAGTATGTATGTACTCTCACAGAAGTGGTAATGAATGAACTAAACAGTAGTGCCCAGAATAGTAATGAGCTAACCTTTGATCCGAAATTTACATTCACTGTGTAAAACAGTGGCTTACAATAAGCTACTTGTTACTGTAAGAGAAATGCTATGTTGTCAGTGAAAATGCAAATAATTTGAATTATTTTTTTTAAATGAATTAGGAGTTCTTTATTTAAAATAACATTTTTCACATTAATTTATTGCAATTAATATCTTACCATACAGTAAAAGGAATATTTTATAAATGAATTTAAAAAATCAATAACAAAAAAAATTTTAAATACTTCAAAAATATTCTAATTTTACAAAGCATTCTACAAAAATATGTGTAAGATGCAAATTAGACATTTTTTTAAAGAAAAAAATTGAATTTAAACTCCCCCAAATCTAACACAAATTGAAGATTATGTACAATAAAAAATCAAACAGAAAAACATTTTCAATATATTTTCTTCAAAATCTGGTACCAATCAATAGTGTACAGTGAATTTTTATATTTTAAAAATATTCTAAGCTTATGTTAGAAATTTTTATTAAAGTCTTAATATGGTTTCCAGACAAAAATCAATAAAAGTAATTTTTCTTTAATTACTAAAATCCTTTAAAAAATGGGATGAGAAGTTTATTTTGATGAGATTTTTGAAATTGTGTTTAAAATAAATGTCTAGATATTTTACATAATAAAGAAAAAATTAAAAAAAACAAAAAGAACTATTATTTTTTGTATATTCATTATGCAGACTATGGTCCTCGTTTTTGTATTATTTTGAATGAAAAAAGTAATTTCAATTTTAGAATATCAGAATAAGAGTAGAAGCTACAAAATATCTTCTCAATATTCAAATAATTGACAAAAACCAAGATAATTTTTAGCACTCATCCAGGCATCTAACAATAAACAGAGTATTCTTCCTCTGGCTTGAGGATTGATTGTGATAAAAAGATAGGAGTAGTGAACTTTACTTGGACTTACAAATACATCACCAAAGGAGTTTTAAATTACGTTTCCTAAAAAATGCTATATAACATGAATCAGCTTGATGTTAGAATAACTCTCATCCAATAGCAGAAAATTTTTTATTTATTGCAAAATCAGTGTAGTTAAAACAAGGAAGCTAACTCTTTAATGATCCAAGGGACATAATTCTAATAAGGGATGTAATTATGATCACCGCTCGAGCTTACCTATTGATTTCTTTTACGGCATATCAACCTTTGCGGTCATTTAATGCCAAAAACGATCATTTTTTTTATCAAGTATGTTTTTTGTCATCACATTGTTTTGAATTACACAAGTTGTACGATTTAATTCATAGTTAGAGGAATATGGGGATTCATCAAACTTACCGATGGTAAATAAAACGAAATTAAAATAGACTAGAAATTTTATTTTATTAAATGTAGAGTAGTCCTTCTTTCAAATTAACAACAACATACCTATTTGATTACATCTTTCATTAATTCTTTTTAGAATGCCTAAAAAAACAAAATTTTTGCTAAAAACAATTTCAAAACTATGTTTGTTAGAAATATACAAAAATAAAAATTTTCAGAAAATGAACTCCTGGCAGGTTCATTAATTTTGACATTTTTTCAGGGTGTTTTCATTTGACAAATTACATAGTTACATATAGTAGATGTAATGGCAGTCATAACAGTTTTATCACTCATACCCAATTGAATCAAGTATCAGGTAAGAAAAAATATCTTTTTATTTTTTATGATTGAAAGTTTATAGAAAATTCAAAAATATTAAATAAAAAACAATCTCTTTGTTTGTCACCAAAACTAAGAACAACATTAAGCTATAGTTAGTTATCATATCATTATGTTGGGATTTTCTTTTCATAACCTTACTATAGGTACTATTGTGAAAGAAAAAAACACCATTGTTACATTGTATAATAAAATCTTAAATTGACAGAGATACCAAGCGTTTATGACTATTAGAGTTCCGACAATATAAAACTAGAGTTATTTTCCATGGCTTAAATGGCTGGGATAGTCTACATTAACATCAAATAACTTATTTAGAAAATCATTGGATTAAAACAACTGTATTCAAATAAATAATAGAAATAATGAACCTGTGTGCAAAGATGCTGACCCAATCCAACAGGGGAAGCTGAACTTAAGTATATAACTGGAGGTCGAGAATATAATGCTTCAAATCCTTCTGTTCCATATTTAGGATATTTTTGGTGCAAAGCCAATTTGCAAACTTTTACCAAACCTTCCCGCTCTTCATGATGATAATAAACATGAGCATCAGATAATCTAAAAATAAATTGAAAAAAAAACAAAGTAAAAACATCTGATACACGGAGAGTAAAGCAGTAATATATGTTTTCATTTGATTTTATTTTTAAATAAATTCTAGATGTTGGTTTATATAAGCTCTAAGTAATATTAATTTGGAGAATACAGATTCAACCCTGGCAGAAATATGAGTAGCTAAGAATAATTAACGTAAGTTCAATAAGTTTCCAGACTTTTTTTTGTATGGGCACTTTTACTAACAGAAAACTGTCAAAAAAAGGGACCATGATAAGTTTCTGGGTGGATTTGCTCTGCTAGCTTTCTTGGGTCTGGGAGAGTCAGCATGCTTCCGCTGAGAACTCTGTCTCTTGGCCCCTGAGTCGTAGTAATAGATCTAGCCTTCATCACGGGTCACCAAAGAATTAAGAACTGTGGGATCTGAATTGATCAGCTCGACCATCTCCCTGCTGTCATGATGTTTTCTTTCTGATCATCACCCTTGGGACAAACTTTGTGCAAATCAACCTGTTTTTTTGTAATTTGAAATTGAAAATAATCATTTTTAGATGTCTTTAATAAACATTTTTTTTTAAATTAGTTAAACAATTAACCCATGGTTGCAGAGAATGGGGCATTTTGAACCTTTTTCAAGGATAATCAGTCCAAATGCCAATTGAACAAAATGGCTTGGATTTGAACTTGCATAATACAATTGCAAAGTCAAATCACCAATCCTCTGCATCACAAGGCTTTCCCAGTCCACAACTGCAAATGATGAATAAATCTACACTTTTTTCAGGGTTATTAGACTAATGGTATGTTTTTTACTAAGAAATAATACTCATGAAACGATGAATTTGGTTATTATTTCTAATATAGAATCATAACTTTTACTTAAGATTGTCATTATTCATTTATATTTGAGCATGAGATAATGATAGGCTGATTCTTACAGACAACAAATAATTAATATTATTATTAACTCAGAACTTCAGATTAACAAATCCCAGTTTACAATAAAACATGAATGAGGCTTACCTAAACAAATGAGTCAGCATTGCTTGACAATCTGCTGTGATTTTAGATGCTATTGTCTTCATGTGACTTTCATTTAATGTAGATATGTAAGCAGTCAAGCAATGGCCAATTAGAGATGCATGGCTAACAGCATCCATCTCTGGAAGTTCGGCAGGACTTTTAAAAGAAAAAAAAAAATAATTTCAATATATGAAGTAAAAATCAAAAACTTTGAAATTCAAATCTAACAATTTCATTTAAATCAATTGATATATATCGCAGATTAAAATTGAAGATTCAATCAATATATGAAGATATTAACCATTGGATAAATTTTTAAAGATTTTCTAAAATGTCAACATTAATGTAGGTCATTTAAAAATCAATTGGGTTTCATATTGAGAAAAGTATAAATATAAAAAAGACAAAGTAATCAGTCAAATTTTATTACATAAAAAATGAATATATTTGAATTTCAAATTTTAAAATCAATTACTTTACATTTTGTTTTACCTGAAAAAATAAGACATTTTTAAAAATTTGATACTTAATCTTTCAATGAACTTTTATATTAGTTTTAAATTTTTTTTAAGTATAAATTTCAAGTAATTTTGGAATTTGATGTATTTGAATGAATACTTGAAAAAGAGAAAGGGGAAAAGACAAGAAAAAGAGAAAATTGAAAAAGGAGAAGAAAAAATGAAAAGAAGAGAAAAATTGTAAAATAAAATTAAGACAAGAAAGAAAAATTGTAAACAAAAAAAAAGAATAAAGAAAATAAAAGACATACTTGTTTTTGTCTCCTTCCTCCATAGACTTTTCGTAAACAATCAATTGTTCTATTTCTTTCATTGTTTTAAATATTCTCTCTGCATATTCACCACTATGAAATAATGAAAGAAAAATTAGTAAGAATGTATGGTATAGAAATATTTTTCTTATGATGTTTAATATCTGTTATATATAAATATATATATATAGGCTTTATAGAATTCAGTAGAATGAAAAACTGACTTACAGAATATTCTGTGGCATCACAGTGTCAATAACAGCAGCACTATTTTCTTTGCTGTCCAAGAATTCAGTTCTGAAAATAAAAATACTTTTCAATAATCTAATAAAAATACAACATTTGATTCAAAAGATTATAACAATCAGCTAACTAAATCAATCTCTCTTTTTCTCTCTAAATTTGTCAACAGAATAGAATTTAAATCTTTGCTTTAAGTATAGAATGCTGTGCACACTTTGCTATTATTTGGGTCTTTATCTTGACTACCAAAAGACAAGAAGAATACTAGAAAAATTGCCCCTTTTTCTTTTACACATAAAAACATAGTTTGCAACTATCTGGTAGCAATCAGGCCATGTGCTACTATCAATGCTTAGGAATAAAATAATTTTTCAAGACCAAAAATATCACATCAAAACAAAAGACAATAACAATATACATGTAGATTTCATGTCTTATATTTAAGAAAATTATAGTGGAAGAATTAAGTTTTTATTTAAAAAGAGATGAAATAAGTTTTTATAGATTTGTGGGACAAGCTTTCAAAATATTATGTCAGTTATATGCACTGACCCAATAGGGAGAAGTGATAGTATGCAGGTTTCATTATGTACGCAATCAGAGATCACTATCATATAATTAAAGGCCGTCTAACATACTCACAAGTAACTGCATGGAAGTAGATAACAAGAAACAAAGTTTAAATTTCAGTGTTCACAGATACATTACTCAAGTCCAGAACTGCTAGTAGCAGCATCATGTCAAAATATAGTCCATTTTCTACATACAACATATAATTGCACATGCTTTGGCCTGTCCTCATTAGCCGCCCAATAAGGGTGATGCTTTGGTTGCTAAGATGGTACTGCCACTTTCAGTGCCACCAGCAGTATTCGCCACCAAGAAATGCCTAAATACAGTGGTCTTCAATGGCTATGGAAAGCTAAAGGATTCCATTTACACTAACATTTTATTCATACCAGGTGAAATAAGATTTTTATGTTGTTCATATGGCTCATTTATGAAAGACTCTACAGAAAATTAGAAAAAATAAAAGTTAAAATTTGTAGGTAAAATGCATCTATTATTTATAATAGAATGTGCATAAATTTTTTAAAAGTGATTAAATACAGACACACATTTATGAGTGTGTTTATTTATTTGGATGGAGAGATGTCTGTTTGGCAGGATGTCCAATGCATATCTTAATATGAATTTACATATATACTAGAACACCCATGACTCATTGGGTCAAATAAATATTTAATTCAATATTTACTTGTTGAGATAAAGTTGATTAAAAAATATCTACAAATATTTTGAATTTAAAATAAAAGTTTTTATTTGCTGATTTTACTTTTTATTTTAATAAGTTAATAATTTTCCTATTTTTCTTTTTAGTAATTTTATAGCGCGGGGTGTATGTATAGGGTGTATGTTTTTCCTTACACAAACCCTTTACAATTTTACAGATGAAATTCTAAAATATTGGATAAATTAACAATTTTTCAAAAAAAATTTTGTTTTTACTTTTAGATAAAATTCTGAATATCATTACAAAGTAAAGATGAAAAAACTAAAAAAATCAAGAAAAATATTTTTATAAATATAACTTTTTCTTAGTCATATTTGCATAAAAACGAGATAGTCAAATGCTATTTACACCCAAATGTTTTCAAACAACATACATTTCTTGTTTATAAGAAATAGATCAAAGAAGAATTTGAAACAGCCAATTCAATTCGAAAGTATCTTAAATTAAAAAAATTCTATAAAATGAATCCTCCCCTACACTTAAGGTTGAATCAAATTGATTTTGTTTTTCTTTTAATTAATTCATTTAGCTGTATTCACAGCATCAATTTTATTTATTTTTTGTTTTGAACATTGTTTATATAACTCTTGTGTTTTTTGTTTTCTGAAGAGCTCTACATATAAACATCAAATAGGGTCTCTAAGCATCAGCATCACCCTAACGAAATACAATAAAATTTACAACTCATATAATTTGTTTGGGCAACACTAATCACAAAAGCCCAAGGATATAATGAGCATGTAAAATTGGGTTTGTACTCGACCAAATAAATATATCCTATAATTTGTGTGTGTTTGTTATTGAACTTCGATAGGGTTTCGGAGATAGACTTAGATAACTATGCATATTTTGGAAGTGCATGATCCAAAGTCCCTGGATAAGTATATATGAATTTTATTTTTGACGGAAGAAGAGGGATTAATAAATAATTGTTCAATAAGATTAAACTAGAATACTACATATGAATGTATTAGGCCAAAATTAAATGATTTAATACTTCTTTAGAAGTTAATTTACTTTGATATAATAATAATGATGCTAAGTTTAAATCAACACTCATGATTTTGGCCAACAGATGTTACATTGATACAGATTGCTTCTCTATCAATCAAGAATCTCTTTCAGAGATAACCTAAAAGAGGCCATTAAATTACTAAAAAAAAAAATTCTTCTCTCTTAAACAACAGCTTGGAATAGAATTTTCCAGAGCCATGTTAGGCTATTTTTAAATATGACTTTCAAATTCACAATTGAAATATTGTTATTTTTATCATTAATGAAATTCATCAAAACCAGACAGTTTTTACAGGAAAAATATTTCCTACTCAATTTGATCTTCCATAATTTAGGCAATATGAGAAGGTGTTTTATCAATAAATATCATTTCCAAAGATTTTTTATAAACCAATTCCATAAATACGCCATCACCTATTTTTTCAAATTAACAAGTTGATAAGCATGTTAAATATCAAACATATTTAAATTTTGTGAAATGAAAAGTACATTTTTACAGATACCTTTAAGAATAAGTATAAATCCTTTTATTTCCTCCAGTCATGGGCAACTAGTGTTATTTGAAGAGCATATTGATAAAATAAACTAATTATGGTTATGCAAAACAAACCAAACATTTTTTTTTGTGATTTTAAAATTTTATTGACAATTTTAAAGAGAAGTGAAAATTTCAACTATATCAATTTTTTTTTTTTCAATATATTTGGATAGCCCTAAGCCTTCCCATTAAATATCTATCTAAATGACAAGATTTGAATTAAATATTAAATTATATATAAAGGCAATAATAATATATAAGAGTTAACAGCTTTAGTGACAATCAGGTTCTCACTTATACGATCGATCACATAAATAAGAAACTGATAGTCAACAAAGGCTATTGATAATGTGTTCATGCTAATTAGACATATTCTATCATATTAAGTATCAATTAATATTAATACTAATATTAAGTACTTTACCGATAAATATAGCAAATAATTCCAATAGATAAATAAGAAAAAGAAAAGTATGAAATTTTAAAATTTGTATCCAAAAATTTTCAATGTATAATTCTAAAACTTAGAATATATTACTAAAAGATAAAAAAGAGTTTGTCAAAATTTAATTCTGAAACCAAATGTGTTAAGTGTGCTAAATCTAAATTGTAAAAAAGGCAAACCTTACTATTGATGATAGGCTTGATGTAGCACTGAAGCACTTTGTGATTGGGAGTGTCTTCCACAATCTAGGTGGAAATCTAGTTGGTACTTAGACAATAATCATAAACCTATGAAATAAGTTATGGACAAAATTATTATGCTATTTCTGCAAGAAAAGTCTTAACTAAGATGACATTTTAAAGTACAAGATATAGAAAAAATGATGATAGAGAAAAACCAAAGGTGAGATACATTGGCAAGTCACATTTAAATAAAATAAGAGATTTCAAATGCCAACAGAGTGCAGCTAAATGTACTTAGCGATGGCCAAACTTTGATTCAGAGTAGTCAACCAACATCTTAAAGCTGAATATCTTCATTTAATATCTTCATTGATTTAAATAAAAAGCATTAGAAGAGTTCATATATGGTTGAAGGTTTTAAATCTGGTCAGGGTTGAGTCTTTCAGTTTAAACTACACTGGTGAATATTATTGAGTACAAAACATCTGTCTGCAACTTACAATGAATTTAATTTGTACATGTATGTTTTGCAGCACTTATTGGTAAAAATACTTAATATTAGGGATAGAGTGTATGTAGGTCTAAGTTTTATGAGGATTGACACAGAATTTGTGACTCTTGATGGCTGCAAGAATGAATGAAAACATATCAAAAACCTTTAATTACCAAAGGTCATTGACACCAAGCTTAAGTTACTTATATGTGTGTGTGTATACATAGTATATAAACTGATTTATTTCCTAACAAAATATTTTAACAAAACTAGATTTTCTCAACAAACCATTCTCTCCACAAAAAACATTCTCACCAAAGATTTCTTAATATGTAATATGTAATACTAAGCAATTTGATATATAAACTTTTGGTGTAGATGTAAGCGTGAAAATAAGCCAAAGTTTTTGCACAAACACCTATATATAACATCTTATAGTAATAAGATTTTTAACATGTGTTTTGTTCACATTTTTTTTTATTATGATAAAAATCCAAAATGTTCAAATTTTTATAGAAATCATTCAATTCCTTATTAGATTATGTTCAACATATTTGATGCCCATGAAATGCTAGTTAAATGTACTAGTCTTTAAAAACCCTGTTCTTATGAGTTTTAGGGTGTAGTAGATTTACTTAGAAAACTTGAATGTCAAATATATTAACAGAACTCAATTTGGTAGTAAATTAAAAAAAATTTGTTAGTGATGTGTACAAAAACAGGAAAACTAAAAAGAGTAAAAATCAATCCTGCTCAACAGAATAGAATAATACAGAAAATTACTCCCTACCATTAAGACATTGTTAGATTATTGAACAGCTGTTACAAACCTTCTTTAAGAAAAAGAAAAAAAGAAACAAACAAATATCTGATTCAGTTAATAAACACTTTCTTTTTTAATCTACTTTATGTTTAAAGATTTATGAAAAATTACAGATTTAATTGCTATTTTATTCAGTTCTCAATAAGGGAGGGATATTAGGTTAGGTTTGTTTTTTTCTTTTCATCTTTAGCTCTGTGCAGGTGAGTCAGCCAGTAAACAAAAGCAAGACTTAGTACAAATTATAATGAATTCATAACATTAAAACATGAAAGAAATGTTAAACTTTAAAATATACATATTAATAAACAAATCGAAAACAAAAAGCAAATTTTTAGATTCCTTTTAAATTCTAATTCCATTTTGGACAATAGAATAAGAATGAGAGATTTTGATAACCCAGGGAAAGGTATGAATTTCCCAACAATTATTTTTATAGATTAGATGATGAAACTACTGTTCTTATGAGAATTAAATTTGGCATTAAATGGTCATAAACATGGATACAGTCAAACAAACAGGCCTCATATTATTTGTTGTTCCTATGCTTGTCTGGGAAACAAGCGAAGGCGGTGGAGCACTGGTAAAAGCTTGGACTCTGGAATCATATTACTTGAGTTCAAATCTCAGTAAACATACAATGACATTCATTTTCAGCTGTCTCAGACAGATAAGGCTTGTTAACTCAGAATAGTAACTCATCTAGGTGTAAAAATAACAATGATTTTAAAAAACAGGATGGAGGTGAGACCTGTCAACTCAATGAGAGTAACTCCTCTAGGTGAAGGGCAACACTGATTACAAAAAGCCCCAAAAAATAACTTGGGTTGGTGCCCAGCTAAGTCGATATATTCTATGCCTGTCTGGGTACATTATTGAAAACAAAACTATACATCAAGGTTTAATATGTCTTTTCTGAAACAAAATTTTACAACAAATACAGAGAGGATTCATTTCATTTTAAGTAATTTTATCACAATATCATTGGGTCAGCTCTTATGTTAATATGATTTTACACAGTAATGATAATATCAAAAATGCATGCACACATATAGGAAAGGTTTGTATAATGATGTCAATGTGTTTGATTTGAAATGTAATAGAACAAGTAGGCAGTTTATATTATTGGATCTGACTGATTGCTGACAGATTTGATTTAATGCTTTACTGGGTTTTGCGCAGAAATACAGAGACTTTTTTAAAAGACCAACATTAGCAAATTTTGGAAAAATTCATGTCAAGTAGACACTTGAAAATTAATTTTGATTAAAATCTTACACAAAAATGGAAACAAAAAAAAAGGTAAAACCTTCAGTACTAAAATATTGTGAAAAAATCCTTTCAAGACTTTTGAACTAGAAGTTATTGTTTCCAGGAAATTATAACAAAGTCAACAATTATTCCAAAAAATAAAAAAAAATAGTGTATTCAACCTGAAAACAGCAGATTTTCATAACTTTTTCAACGGAGATTTCCAAGCAGTAACAAAAGTCAAGGTTTATACGTATATATATAATCATATCCGAACAAAGGAATGGAAAATTAAATTGTGATGATATTAATTCAATTACAGCTATTAATGATAGTAATGGTTATGGTGGTGATGATAATTGTATAGATAAAGATTTTCTGTAGCCATTACTATAGTCACCAGCCAATGACATACAGGTAGGAACAGCTGGGAGGTTGAAAAGCTTTCTGAATATCAATTTTTTAGATATTGATTTGCTAAGTAAAAATCACAGTTTTCATAGTTAATTGTTTAACATTGAACACTTCTGTAGGTATTCATGAGGTGCAACTGACATAAGGCAACATCTTGATCAATAAATAAGCAACATAAATAAAAGCTATGCTACTTTAACAGAATTGAAAAGGGATCTTATTTCATTGACAAAGGAGGGGATAAAGGAGGAGGAATTTTCTTTCTTTCAAATGGTATTATAACATTTGACTTTTAAAATGGATTCATAAGTTACTTTCTCCACAAAATGTAGATTATGCTTCAACATGGAACATAGTTCTTAACCAAATTCAATTTGCAACAATTAAGTTTAAGGGGAAAAAAAAGAGTCAAACCAGTCTTTGTTTAATGATATATAACATTCCTCTTAGAATACTTAATACTGGATCTTTTGTAAGAATTATGTAAAACAAAAGATTTTTAGTGGTAGCCAACAAAATATGTAAATGTGTATCATATACTAACTAAAGAAACAATTTTTACGGTTGTTTTACTTTTGTTATATTGTATTAATACTATTGACTGCAAGAAGTCTGGGATTATGTTACTTAGGGCTTCTGTAACTACATATGTTTCGTTTAATTGATAAATGGTGACTGGAATATTCCATTCTATTGTTTTCAATGTTAATGGCTTCCATTCTTGGAGACCATAGGTCACAAAAGAGTTTATTTTTTAGGTAGAAATTGCAAATCATTTTTAATCAATCAATAATAAAGAATAACTAACACATAAACCATTTTCCAAAAAGGGTTTGTGGTCAGAAAAGTAAAAAAATTTAAGATTTCAAAACTTAACCTTGAAATATCATCATAGATTGTAAAAAAAATCACTGAATCATACACAAATTTGAATATCAAAATCATTTATTAGATTTTAATTAATCTTCACTTAAAAATATGAATAGCAGTAGTATAATTCTAAAGAATACAAAACTATTTTTTCAACCCTAACATAGATAAACTGAAAATATGTTAAAGAAATTTTATAGATAATTATAACTAGGTCCGTGACAATATGCTTTTATTAAAGAATATTCTTGTCATTACTCAAGACTATTTTGTGATTTTTCTTTTAATTCTGTAGTTATTAATAGGGCTGTGACAATATGCTTTTATTAAAGAATATCCTT
>JAYKTE010203734.1:0-12411 GCA_036873565.1 Xipholeptos notoides | reverse complement strand
CAAACTTACCAATACTGTCAAACTTACCAGCTTTTTTGTGGTCCCAACTTTGGTAAGTTTGACAGGTTTTACTGTATTTGTTTATTGCAGGGGTGGACCGTGAGTGGTATAGGGTCTCGAACAACAATTTCAATGGGTCCCCTCTCTAAATTATTACAGTTAAGTCATGCAATTTTTTTTACAATTAAAGTCAGATAATTTTTTTAATTTTTAAATTTTTTATTTATTTAGAACTTTAAACCCTGAAGGGCCGATGTATAGGCCTATTTGTTTATTGCACTGGACCGAGAGTGGTATGGGCTCTCGGACAGAAATTTCAATGGGTCCACTACCCTCCCCATTTTTACAGTTAAAGTCAGGTAATATTATTTTATCTATTTAGAACTTTGAACCCAGAAGGTCCGAGATATCGGCCTATTTGTTTATTGCAGGGGTGGACCGAGAATGTTATGGGCTCTCGAACAAAAATTTCAATGGATCGAACTACTCTCCCCATTTATACAGTTAAAGTCAGATATTTTTTTTATTTTTTGTTTAGAACTTTGAACCCTGAATGGCCGATATATCGACCTATTTGTTTATTGCAGGGGTGGAGCGAGAGTGTTACGGGCTCTCGGGCAGACATTTCAATGGATCCCCACTCCGAATTTTTACAGTTAAAGTCAGGCAATTGTTTTTATTTACTTAACCCATCGAACCTTGGGGGCCGATATATCGCCCTTGGTGATCTAGGGAAAAATCGATGCAGTTGATATTTTAGCTCTCAATGGTTCTCTAATAGAACGGCTTTGATTGGCTAGTTAGTAATTTTGCTAAGTAAAAGTTTAAATCATTAATGAGTCGTCCGCAAGGCAGATTTATCATGGATTACACTAGACAAACATATCCCACTCTGCTTGCGAGGTTGGAACAGTGCGAAAAGTTTGGTCTTTGGATACGTAGTATATGAGTTCTAATCTCAGTGAAAACCATTGCCTTCACTTTCAGCTGTCTCGGGCAGATGAGACTCGTTAACTTGGCAGAGTAACTCATTGTAACACTGATTACAAAAGCCCATGGATGAGCACATAAAAATGGTCTTGTTCCAAACTTGGGTTGGTGCTCGACCAAGTAAATATCATATCCCACTCTGCTTGGATGTCCAACCTTGAGGTATAGTTCTGGACCCCGTCTTTAAATAGACGTCTCACCTTACAGATTGGTTCTTCCTTCACTCTCTCCTAATTCATAAATTCAGGATAGGTTTGTTTTTTTTTTTGTCTTAATGTATACTATTTGCATATTGCAAGGACGAACTGAGAATTTTACTGAATGAAATATTTGCATTTATTTCAATAGTTTAATTAATGTTAATAATATATTCTAAAAATATATTCAAATAACTTTAACCTAGTATTATTTTTAATTTATACTAACAATACTAGTTGAGGTAGTAGTGATAACATTATAGTCTTACTTTAAATATCGATCCCTCTTTATATAAGGAACAACCAAGCAATGGGAATTATCTAATTATTTTTAATCCTCTGGACTTTGAAGGGCTGATATATCGGCCAAGGCGACACAAGGCAAAATACAGCACGGACCACTTATAGAACGGCTCTCGTTGACGAGTCAGTAATTTAATTTGTGTTTTATGGCATATCAACAATTGTAGGTCATTTAATGTAGGGAACAATCATTTTTGGTAAACGTTAATTTTTGTCCACACTTAGTTTTTATGCATAACACAATATGCGCTGTTTAACCCATAGCTGGAGGGATTGTGGGGATTCACACCTTTTCCAAGGTTATTAGTCGAAATATGAACCCAAACAGAACGAATAGGATTCGAAATCGCGTATTACGAATCCGAAGTCCATCTGCCTATCCACTGGGCCAAATCAACTTCCCTGGTAAATGGATTTATAGGTTTATAAGGGAAATTAGATTTTAGAAGATTTCAACTAAAGCCGATATCAGTCCAAGAATAAAAAAACTAATGATCTCTAAAAGAAATATAGATTGTATATGTTGAGTTGAATGTCTTAAGCCTTCTGACACACAAAGAAAACGAAAATAGAATCTATTGTTTTTATAGCAATACTTCCCGAGAGAGATAAAGTAAGTGAAATGAAAAAAATTATTGAATACGATACAACTTGAAGAAAGTTTTACAATTTTTTTCATTTGTAGTGGGAATAAGATACTTAAACTTTCATTTCTTATATATCATTTATAATATATGTAATACACATATAGATATATTTATGATACAAAATTCTATTTGTGGCCGATTCTAAGGGGGATATAAATTGGTTGGAAACTCTGAAGACCCGCTGAAACGTTTTTAGTTCTATACCAGAGAGGATAGTTGAAGTTACACTTATACGTTGTATATTAATGGAACGTTGTCCGTGGGTCTGTGTGTGAGTTCGTTCCCTCTGGGCTCCAAAACAGTTGAGCCGATTTCCTTAAAGATTCACACATTTTATATGCCTGGGGGTATACGTAGATACGTGTTGTTTCGGACAACCCAGCCCCGCCCCGATACGTATCGAAAATCGATAATAATCGATAATAAAAAAAAATCAGTAATGATCATTATTAGCGGACTTTTTGTTCCCATCTTCGATTAGGTGTTATTACACCACTTTTCTGCCAACTCTTCCACTGGCCTTCGTCAGGTGGTTAAGCACGACCTCGAAGATGAGGACAAAAAGTTCGCTATTAAAGATCATTACTGAATTATGTAGCCTCATCCCAATGAAAAAAAATCCTAAATAATTATAAAAAATCAGCTTCTAGTAGGAAGATTGCCGCTGTGATTAAGAGTAAAACCGTGAAAGGTGCCATTATGAACGTATAACTGTGTCGTGGACCAGTCCTTAGGACGTTTGTTTTGCACGACTGAGTCTGCAGGTTCTAATCCCACTTGGGGTTTTGAATGATGCGTATCACTTCCAAGATCTAATGAAATCGAAACAGCTGCCCGGCAAAATGTTTTTTAATACAAAATTTAGCATTATAATTTGATTTAAATGGCCTTACGTTAACTTAGATGCATCCTTAGACTAAGCTAAGAAATGTATCTAGGATAAAGAAAACTCCTGAGTAAAAACCTAGGTTAGGCTGTCGCAAGATCCCTCGACAATGTGCCAGCATGCTGCAGGGTGCCTAGCACTAGCTGGCTACCCTGGACAAGCCTAACCACCCTGCCAGGCGAATACAAAATCAGTTAGGACACCGACTCAAAAATAAGGTCGGCTCTACATTCGCCGAGAAAGAGGACAAACTAACTAAATCTACACGTAAGTACGTGTGTGTTTCTGTATGTATGAGCGTGTATGTGTTTGTGTTTTACGGTATATCAACAATTGTAGGTCATTTAATGCCGAGAACAATCATTTTTGGTAAACGTAATTTTTTTAAACCACAATTGGATTTTGAATAAAACAATTTGAGCTATTAACCCATAGCTGGAAGGGTTGTGGGCATTCATAACCCTCCCAAGGGTATTAGTTTGAATATAAACGCAAAAGGGACGACTGGGATCCGACCTCGCGTACTATGATTCCGATTCCGACAGTCTATCCAGTTCGCCAAATCGACTTCACCGAGAGTGTATTTGGAATAGACATCTTAAAATGTGTTGCATAATAGCTGCTCCCTGTCCCTTTCGGCGTGTGATGTGACGAGGTAGAACGAAGGAACGGAGGGAGAAGAGAGCTTGCAAATGCCATGGAGGGGTGGGCTTTGTAGGACGATCTCTATAGATGCTGTTGAGATAGGATCAGAGAATTTCCCCGATATTGGTTTACGACTAGGGCTGTGACAATATTCTTTTATTAAAGAATAGTATTTTCAAAGCCCTACTTGTTACTTGACTATAATGCAATTTTACTATTTCTTTTAATTCTGTAGTTATAACTAATAGCTACAAAATTAAAAGAAATGGTAAAATAGCAAAATATTCCAATCTGTGGCAAGAAAATTATTTAATAAATGCATATTGTCATAGCCCTATTTATGACCAATGAAGTTATATCTATCTGGATTGGTGTTAACCCTAAAAGTAGCTTTGTGTATTTGAGTTCATATTTGGAGTAATAACCAAGTGAAAGGTATGAAATTTCCCTTCCCCCCAGCTATCGATTAAATAGTACATATTATGTTGTGCCGAACTTGGGTTGGTGCTCGACCAAGAAAATATCATATCATATTATTCAAAAAACTACGCATGCATAAATAGAAGGTTTGGATTTACTGAGACGCTAAACGATTACCATCACTACTACTACTACTACTACTACTACTATTATTATTATTATTACTACTAATACTGCTGCTGCTGTTACTACTACTGCCATTACCTATTGGATTCCTAGCGGATTTTTGGATTATTAACCTACTGGATTACCTCTCTGGTTGTTGCCACTGCTTTCTATATTACTGGATTATTATTAAATTCCTAATTATCAGAGATGACTTATAACAATGGCGCGTGAACCAAGAGTTTATTCCATTGTTATTAATCTATCTTTTCATTTGTTCTTTGGGTGGTGTGGTCCTACGTCGCAATGTAACCGCTTTAGGGGTAATTACGCTCGATACAAAATAGTCTACGTGAATGATTTTAATTAGCCATTATTTTCCTACTGTGAGCCAACAATAAATCCCAAGCCAATGTTCTAATTCTAAATGCCCCAAATATTTTATTAGTTTATATGATTTTTACTTGGTCGAGCACCAACCCAAGTTCGGCACAAGGCCATTTTTTAAAATGATTGATATGATATTCACTTGGTCGAGCAAAAACCCAAGTACGGCAGAAGGCCATTTTTTATGCGCTCATCCCTGGGCTTTTGCAATCAGTGTTACCTTTCACCTAGATGGGTTAAGCTCCCGAGTTAACGAGCCTCATATGCCCGAGACAGCTGAAAGTGAATGCAATAGTTTTCACTGGGATTTGAACTCGTGTACTACGTATTCAAAGACCAAGCTTTTCCCACTGCTCTAACCTCGCTCTATTATTAGTTTATATGTTGTTCCATATAACATTTTTATGTTGTTATTGCTTAACTTCGGTGATCTGACGGAAACCGGTGTCTCCAACATGACTTGACCGTACAACTGTAATTCCTAAGTACTGACCAGGCTCAACGATGCTTAACTTTGGTGATCTGACGGAAACCGGTGTCCCCAACCCGACTTGACAGCATATATTCATATACAAAGAAGAAATTAGTGTAATGCCTAAGTGGTCACCCATCGAAGTACTGACTAGGCTAAACGATGCTTAAGTTCGGTGATCCGATGGGAACTGGTGTCTCCAATGACTTGAGCGTACAACTGTAATTCCTAAATGGTGACCCATCGAAGTACTGACCAGGCTCAACGATGCTTAACTTCGGTGATCCGACGGGAACCGGTGTCTCCAATGTAACTTGACCGTACAACTGTAATTCCTAAGTGGTCCCCCATCTAAGTACTGACTAGGCTTAGCGATGCTTAACTTCGGTGATATGACGGGACTGGTGTCTCTAACGCGACTTGACCATATATCTTCATATACAAAGAAGAAATTCCTGTAATTCCTAAGGGGTCACTCTTCTAAGTACTGACCAGGCTCAACGATGCTTAACTTCGGTAATCCGACGGAAACCGGTGTCTCCAACGTAACCGTATATCTTCATATCAAAAGAAGAAATTCCTGTAATTCCTAAGTGGTTCTCCATCTAAATACTGACCAGGCTCAATGTTCCTTAACTTCGGTTATCCGACGGGAACTGGTGTCTCCAATGTGACTTGACCGTACAACTGTAATTCCTAAGTGGTCACCCTTCAAAGTACTAACCAGGCTCAACGTTGCTTAACTTCGGTGATAAGATAAGTCAACTTTGTAGCTGTGATGTGTTTGCTTTCTCTTCCAACACCGTATTCTCTATGTGTAGGCGGTTCCTAATTCTTTCTGGATAGCTTCGTTTCTGTCTTCTCTTATTTTTGTTTCGTTTTTGTTTTGTTTCATTTTTGTTTTGTTTCGTTTTTGTCTTCTCTTATTTTTGTTTCGTTTCGTTTTTTTTGTATCAGGAAATAAATTTTGCTTATCTTTGATGAACATGCAAAAACTCAACTTAGGCATAATCCCCCTATGAGATATCTCCAGTGTTTACTCCATTTTATCGCACGTTCGAATAAGTAAATATAATCACCAATCGACAATATAACAAATAAAAAAAGGATATATTCACAGATAGAGAAACTCGTTGGTAATTACGATGTCGTCTTTTAAGAATATATATATTAATACGATAGCGTTAGGAGTGTGCACGAAAACTCGACATTTTTAGACCCCTCACATTTAAACTTTTATAAAAAATAATTTAAAGTGAAATTTACCACTTTATAACCGATTTAGTTTAAAGGAAAAAGATTAAACTTTGAAGAAAAACGACATTTTTTTTTAATCTAATGAAAGCAATATAATATTTTTTGATCTGACATTGACAAAGATTTGAAAAATAAATTTTTAATGAAAAAGAATTCTAAAAAATATGATTTTTACTTGAGATTTTTATTTGATCATTCCTCTTTTGGATGCACTTAAAAAAATATACTTTTCATTCATTTTTTTAATTTATCAAAAGATTAAATCATGGCGGGTCAAAAACGGGCGAATTTTTGCACACTCCTACGATAGCGTGTGTGTTATTTTGTGTGTCACGCTTATATCAAAAGCACATCTCTTTAAAGTCACGGTTTATCGTTTAAAAATCATTAAAACCATTTTATATTTTAGATAAGAATGGGTTTTTTTAATGAACACTCTAAAAAATTCTAAGCAATTAATTTGCAGTTTTGAACTATTTCTCTGGATTTGCTTAAATTTAAGAATGATGATTTTCTTTCTGATATTTCAACTACTGTGAAATTTTGAACTATTTCTCAGGATTTGTTTAAATTCAAGAATGTTAAACTTACTTTTTGATATTTTATCGAATTAATACCCTTGGGAAAGGTATGAATTCCCGTCTTTCCTCCAGCTATGGGTTAAATAGTGCATATTGTGTTATTCAAAAACAAAAACTTATGTTTACCAAAAATGATTGTTATCGGCATTAAATGACCTAAAAAGGTCGATATGCCGTAAAACGCAAACAAACAAACAAACTTTTTGATATTTTAACTCCTGTGGAATTTTAAAGTATTTTTAGGATCTGTTTAAATTCAAGAATGTTAAATTCACTCAGTAATGATCGTTATTAGCGGACTGTTGTCCTCATCTTGGATTAGGTGTAATTGCACTACGTTTCGACCAACTGTCCCTCTGACTCAGAATTCCTATCCGAGGTCGCAGTTAACCACCTGACGAAGGCCAGAGGGACAGTTGGCTGAAACGTAGTGTAATAACACCTAATAATCAAAGATGAGGAAAACAGTCCGCTAATAAAGATCATTACTGAATTATAAAGCCTCATCTCAATAAATTCCTAAATGAATGTAAGTTAAATTCACTTCCTGATATTTCAACTACTGTGGAATTTCCACAGGTTTTGCTAGTTATTATTATTATTATTATGGATTTCCACACCAATCACCAGGCGCTTGCACACCCGGTAACCAGTGATTTTCACTGGAGTCAGAGTGACAACAATTCTCCTCTGAGTTTCAGCATACTTCGCACCATTCCAGTCAAAGACAGGACGGCACAAGCAAGATACTCTTGCGTTTTAACTCACCTGCGTCCGCTCGCACACCCTCCATCAGCAGAATCACATCCGTGGGGAATTGCTCAAGGCAGAGGGACAATAAGTCTTCTCTTGGCCTCCAATAAATCTAGATACTTTACAATTTTATTATTATTCCTATTATTATTGTTATTATTATTATCATTATTGTTGTTGTTTGGTGGTGTTTTACGGCATATCAACTTTTTTAGGTAATTTAATACCGAGAACAATCATTTTTGGTAATTTTCGTTTTTTGGTAGTTTTAGTTTTTTGAATAATACAATATGCACTCTCTAACCCATAGCTGGAGGGAATGTTGGGATTCATACTTTTCCGAACAGTATTAATCCAAATATGAACGCAAATGAAAGGACTGGGATTCGAACTCGCGTTCGACGATTCCGAAGTCTGACTGCCTATCCACTAGGCTAAGTCGACTCCACCCTCTCGTATATTAATCGACAAATATACATACAATAAACAAAAATAGTTAATAATACTTATTAATACTTATCAATGTTTCCCCAGTGTATCGCGATCTTTTTTTTCGAAGCCAACGATGATATGTACGTCAATTCGTTATCTATATTATGAAATAGATACCCCCCCCCCACTGTCACCTGGATGTCAAAAGTTAAGTACAATAAATGACTGGTTGACTTCACTATCAATATATTTCAACAGAAACTTAATAATTGATATCTAATTATTGGGAGATAAATATAAGAAACCCACGAGTTTGTTCGTTATCCATATTATCAAGAGCACGTTTGCGTTTGATATCTGTTTATCAATAAACACTTACAAGGTTGTTGTATTTCATCTGATATTAGTTTTGCTGTAGGATTATCGAAGCTTAGTCAATTACAAAATGGTAGAAAATACATAGCATTCCAATAGTCATTTGTGTTGCCTGGTTTATTATGTGTGTTTGTTTGTGATTTTACGGCATATCAACCATTTTATGTCATTTAATGCCTATAACAATCATTTTTGGTAAACGTTAGTTTTTGTACGCTGTTTTTTTTAATGACACAAATTACACTATTTGACCCATAGCTGGAGGGAATGCGGGGATTCATACCTTTCCCAACAGTATTAGTACGAATATGAACACAAACGAAACAACTGGGATTCGAACTCATATAATACTACGATTCCAATGTCCGACTGCCTACCGATTGGCCCAAATCGACTTCCCCACCCATATTTAGTGCATATAATAATTCCAAAATATAAGTCATTATCTCTATTCTACAGTGACTTCTTCTGTTATAAAGAAAAGGAGGAGCCTAAATCTGTTTGGTATAAAAATAGTTCAAACTTAAAATCAAATTTTTAAAATCAGTTATTTAAAAAAAAAATTTTTAAATTGTGTTTTGACTATGAAGAGTAGTAATGTGGGGATTGTTGGCTCTGGGGGCCAGGTAAACTTTGACACCTTTACAAGTGTGAAGAGTTTCTTTAAATTTTTACAGAGATGGAAAACTTGTAATGAAAAAAGAAAGATTTTTTAACATGGGGACTAAAAAAAGAAAATTCAAATACAGCATTTTAACTTTATTTATTGATTGATTATTTTTTTCCCCTTTATATTTGCTATATGGTGCCTCAAGTAACAAGTTACTTCTGCTTTCATAGAATGGGGAATTTTAACCAAAAAAGATAGTCTTTAGAACTATTGAATTATCAACTTTTCATCCTTGATCTCAGTCTGTGGGGATTCTTGAGAATCTATTGAGGAGACAGGTGAGGAATAACTAAGTCAAGTTTTCTTTTTCCATAATCATTTTTATTTTTATCTATTTGTTGACATTTACTTTAAGTACTAATACCTTTAGTCCACTCTCAATTTGGAATTTTAACTAAAAGAAATAGCAATAAAAACATTCAAAATAAAAAAACAACTTTATTTATACCTAAGATCAGACATTGTAATTTATGTTCCTTAGTTTAAGAAAAAATATTTAAAAATAGTGTTATGGATGTGTTCAAGCTCCTCATTGCAAGAATTTTGGGGATACTTTGTGGAGTTAGAGATTTCAATACCAGACTGTAGCTAGGATGGACCAGAGGGTAGCAAGAACAGATGTAGCTGTAGCCCTGTGACTGCAGATTGTGGTATCAAGAAAAGACTATCCCGGAATCATAATGCATAAGCTCGAGTGCTAGTCAGTCTGATTATGTTAACATTTGGACTAATACTCATAGGAAAGGTGTGAATTCCCACATTCCCCCTGCTAGTGCATATTGTTTTATTAAAAAAAAAACTATGTGTGGACAAAAAATGTTTATCAAAAATGATTGTTCTCGGCATTAAATGAGCTAATAAGGTTGATATGCCATTAAAATAAACAAAAAACTGTCTATTTCCTCTTTTTTACTCACTACCTAAACTTGTCTTTAGAGATGGGTAAAGTTCATTATTAGGAGGGTAGGTAAGTCCATAATAACCAATAGAAAGAAAAGAAAGTCAAATGAACGAAAATGTGTGAGTAAAGTCATGTTTATAAATACCAGTTTCTGTAACACATGTTACGCAATGTAACACAAGTTGCATTTTGTGTGTAGTGGGGCTGCAAGGTACATTCTGCGGGAGGGCCACGATGTTGCTAAGCACGGCACTGAGTATCCTTCATAACCATTGAAAGAACCTTTAATTTGAAAAACAATGAGTCAAAAATTGTATTTTATGAGGTATTATTATTTTTTGTGTAACAGCTGACTAAGAATAAAACTAACTTAAGTTTATTCTAGAAGAATACAAGCAACTTAGGTTCATTCTAGAAAATAACAACTTTAAATTCAATTAAATTTGAAAAAATCTTTGAGAGATGTATATGGTGGTTAGTGTTTAGATGTCAGGAGAAACCTAATAGATAATTAAAACAATTTGAAACACAAAGTTGATTAATCATCAAATAACTTTCTTTTGTTGAACATAATTTTTTTTCTGATTTACATGAAGTGGACGGACGTCTAATGGCAATTACAATTAAAAACAGGAATGATTCTTTCTTGGTTATTTTCGTTCAAAAAAAAAAAAATCAAGGAAGAAAAATGTAAGAAAAAAAATGAATAAAATGTTTAAAAGTAGCAGTAAAGACTAGTTATTTGTGAAGATTTCTATTGCTTCAAGGCTTAACATGCAACAATAACGAAGCTAGTTTCATGAATTTCAACAACATTGAATGTTTCAATGAGATTATAAGATTGTTTATTTTTTATGATCTAAAAAGAAATTGTCTTTTGATTACTTGTCAGGCTGATTAATTAGGCCATATGAAAATGTGCTTCTATTTTATTTTTTCTCAATGCATGGACTTAATGGATACTTGTCTAAATACGCACAAGCATTGGAACCTTATACTAATCAGTATATGTTTAATTCTATGGAGATATTTTAAATTGATTGCTTGTGGTGTTTGTTTTTTGTTTAATTTTTGACAATAGACCTAAATAAATTGAATGAATTAACCATTAATGACTATCAAAAAAATTTTGATAAAGTTTTTGGAAAGATTTGTTTTGGTTTCATTCTTGAAAATTTATAAAAAATTCCTTCAAGAAAACCCCCCCAAAAAACAATAACATACACAAATTCATTCATTATGCAATGAATAAAAAAATCTTATTTTATTTAAGAATATTGACATACTTTCAAGTTTAATTTTATTTTCAAATTCTAATAGGATTATTTTTCCTTTTTTTTCTTCTTTAAGATCATTTACATTTTTATTCAAGTGAATGGTTGATATGGAGACTTCAGTATAGTGTTTTCACCAAGAGTCCATAATGGTGAAACTAGTGCTATCTACCGGAGTTGGAGAGGCTGGTACCATTCTGTTTAATGTTCAAAGAATCTATTGTTCTGACATTAACCCTGTTAGAAGCGAAAAGGGGCGTTTGGGAAAATAGATATTTTATACTTGAATCATAATACTACTTCATGTTCTGAGTCAGAATGCATGTAAAGTGTATATCAAGGATATCCTTGATAAGTTTATTGGCAACCAGGCAGGTCCCTTTGCAGTGCCAGGCCCTCAGTCATGGTCTGATTGACCGATGGCTCAGGCCACCCTTGATTAAGAGCATAGAACATAGAATTGCACTCATTAATTAAACCTAGAATTAAAAAGAAAAATAACTTTACATTAAAATAGCAATTATCATTTAAGTTGCATTGGAAACAAAACATAGTTTTTCAAATTTGCTCCTGGCAATATTTTCTTTTTATATTTTTGCATTATTACATTACATTACTTTAAGAAGGTCTCAATCTAATGGATAAAATTAACTAAAAATACTACTACTAATTTTCTAACTTCATTCAAGTTAATGAACAACTTACACTAATTGTTGGAACCGTTTAAACAGAACAAACCATTAAATTCCTTGATCAAAGGATTCACAAACTGTGTTGATTAAAAGATTTTCTAAATGATCTGATATTAAATGAATCCATTGCTAAAGTTACCGACCATATTGGGGAAAGTCCATTTGAGACAGTTGATAAGTACTTAGACTTTGAAATGGCAATACTCAAATCTATGTCATTCTATATGTTCATATTTGCAGTATATCTAGGTGTTGCCTTTACAACTCAGATAATTTTACATACATATATATATATATATAATTTTACACACACACACACATATATATATTTCAATCAAATTATAACATTATGCATAACATCTAT
>JAYKTE010203623.1:0-12411 GCA_036873565.1 Xipholeptos notoides | reverse complement strand
CTATAGTCATGCCAACAACAGACAACAAAGCGTCTTATATCTAATGATTTTAAGAATAGTAAATGTTGAACTGGAAGAATTGTAAAAAAAAAGATACCCAAAGAACTCAAAGCATTTGATAGTTTTTGTCTTCGAATTTTAATGTCAGAAATAATTCTTAACTAATAATTTGATGATCTTGTAAACAGAACCTTTATTCTGTTCTGAACCTCAAAGTTTAATAAGAGGGTTTTTAGATTCTTTTGATTTTACTTCCTGCATTACAAAATGTAAAAAGCTAAGTGCAGCTGTGCAGCCATTATGAACTTGCACATTGTAATATACAAGTTTAAATCCTACTAGATCCATTAGATTCTGTGCGGTGCTTATCTCCCCTTTTAGTCAGCTATCAATCTCCATTATGCTTTTGTTCAAGCATTTAATTGTACAACTATTCTTCTTCTTACAATGTTAATAGAAAAAATATTTCTATCCAAAACTCGTTTCCAGCAATAAATTACCATAAAGATTGGTAGACCAAAAACAAAACAACTGAACCTTATCATTGTTACCTGCACATCCTTGAGATGAGGCTTAATAACTTGTACATCTATATTTTGTACTGTGGACCTCATCTTTATCATTGTTACCTTTACAGTCCTTGAGATGAGGCTTGATAATTTGTTGACCTATTTTTAGACTGTTGCCCTCATCTTTATCATTGTTAACTGCACAATCCTTGAGATGAGGCTTGATAATTTGTACATCTATGTTTTGGACTGTCGTGCACATCCTTATCATTGTTACATTCCCAATTCTTGAGATGAGGCTTGATAATTTTTACATCTATTTTTCTGTCTGTTATCCTCATCCTTATCATTGTTACCTTCACAACATTTCAGCCAATAAAATCTTCAGCCTTCAGGTAATCAAACTTGGAAACCTTCATGCCAAATTCAGGACTCTTCACAGAACTTCAAACCTTACCCTTTATTTAATCTATAAGAGTAAACTGCTCTCATTCTGTTAACAGAGTATGGATGATAAGTCTTTGAAAGGTGTTCTTAGTTATTTTTGCCCTTGGGCAGAATTGAAACCCTCACCTTCAGATAATGCTCACTTGGAATTGTAGAAACTCTATGCCTTTATCCGTTTCGCTAAAATCCTAGCAGAGTTAATATTTGTGAAGAGGGTGTGGTCAACTGACCATACTTCCAAACAGATGGACAGTTGGCTACGAACAAAAAAAGATAGCAAAAAAAGACTTGTATCAAAGAAAAAACAAAAGATAGACAAATGAATCAGTTGAGTAAAAAGGCAAATGGTCAAGCATTATCAATAAACCTGATTGATGAGTCGCCAATCGGCAATTGTTTTTCGGAGGAAGAAGAAAAACATGGTGTGGAGTGGAGTGGAGTGGGAGAAATTTGCTTAATATTTTTTCTTTTTTCTTTTTGGTTTTCGTTTCAAATCATTTTTCATTTGTTCACCTTTTCTGCCTGCAGTGTCTTTTGTTTTCTTTCCTACTCTCCCTCTCTATCTGTTTTATTTTCTCTTTCTTTTTCTTCATTCTTTTCTTTTCTCTTCTCTTCTTCATTGGCCTCTCTCTTATTTTTTCTCTTCTTTATTTTTTCTCTTCTTCATTTTTTTTTACTTTTTCTCCTTTTTACTTTTTCTCCTTTTCCTTGTTAGATAACAACAAAAGAGAAATGTCTTATCTTTTTCATTTTACTTTCCTCTTCTTTTTTACTTATTCTCTTTTTTCACTTTTTTTCATTCATTTTTCTCTTTTTCAATATTTTTTCTTTTTTCTTCTCCTTTTGTTTCTTTCATTTACTTAATCTTTCCCTCTACTTTTTTTATCTTTCTTATCCTTTTTTTCTTCTTACTCTTTTTTCTTATCCTTCATCCTTTTCCTATTTTTCTATGTCTTTTTCTTCTAAAGTTATTTTCATTCCTTATTTTTCTTCTTCTCCCTTCCCCATGAATGCTTCTTCCTTTCACTTTCTCATTTACTACTTTTTTTACTTTTTACTTTTATATCTTATTGTTCTTCTCCTTTATCTTCCTTTTTAAAATTTCTTCTTCGCTTTCTTCCTCCTCGTCACTCCCCTCTTTTTCTTTTTTCAGTCTTTTCTTCCTCCTTATTCCATTTTTTTTCTTTTGATCTTCTTCCTACCACTCTTTTTTTCTCACTTGTTCTTTACCCTTCGTCTCCTCTTCTTCATCTCCTTCACACTATTTTCTTCTTCCTCTATTTCCTCCATCCTCCTTTTATTCTTTTTCCTCTTCTTTTGCACTGTCCTCTACCTCGTCCACTATGTTGTCTCTTTTATCCTGTTTGTACTTTCCTGTATCTTTAACTCTTCACTCAGTGTCATCCTCTCCATCATTTACTACCACCACCACCACCACTGCCATCACCTCCTCCACCACCACGGTTTTCAAGACAATCAATCAGACCTATTTTGAATGGCACTATGAGATCTGCAAGAGAGAAAGAATTTTTCCATGCTCCAGCAGTTGCTTGCCAGCTTTGGTTAGAAACACTACAGCAAGGGAGTATTAAACGTGTGCTTGTGTGTGTGTGTATACACACATATGCATAATGTAAGGGTGGGATGAGTGGTTAGATTTAATGAAAACCAAAGCCAAACCTTTCTTTGTCCCCCCCACCCCCTGCCAAAGAATAGAATAAATGGAGTTAAACAATCAAGCCATTCAATCATTTGTTGTTCCTATAAATCAATCCTTATGAAGTTAAATCCCTATAAAAAAATCTTTATAAAACAAATCTTTATGAAATTAAATGTTTGAAACCATAAATGAGAAATCAAGCATATTCAATTAATAAATGATCATGAAAATAAGAAAACTTTTCTAGTAAGAACAGCATGGCACATACTGAACACTTGATTGAGCACTCCCTTGCTGTGCCAAACTTTGTGTCCAATTTCTGGATATTACAGATTTTTTTCAATGTCTGCTTTTCATTTTTCTTTTACTCTCTCCCTTTTCTCTTTCCTTTCTCAATCTTTCTTTACTATTCCTGTTCTTTGTCTTTTACAATTTTCTCCCCCCCCTATTACTCTTACCTCTGTTCTTTCTATCTCTTTTAACTATTCCCGTTCTCTGGTTTCTACTATTTTCTATTTTTCACTCCTCTCATCTTACTCTCACCTATCTTTCCTCTATCTATCTATCTATCTATCTATCTTAACTATTTCCTTTCTTTGTCTTTTATTTTCTTTCTTTCATTCCTCTCTCTTTCACCTCTCTTTCCTCTATCCTACTAAACCATTCATGTTCTTTGTCTTTTTCTTTCAACTTACCCTCTCTCTTCCATCATTTCTTGCTTCATTTACTTTGTCAGTTTTATTTATCATGTTAATATTACTCCCCAAACCCTATCTCTATGCTTTTGGTCAATCTATATCATTGTCTCCTCTTCTACTTGATAAATTTTGTCCTGAATCAGATGTCCATGCAATGGAAAAGAACATGTGCCTCAAAGATGGAAGCTACGAATAAGGAGTTAAGCAGAGAAGTCGGTGGTCAAAGTTGGGTCAGAGAAAAATTACATATTCAAGATGGTGCCGAGCTTAGCAACACTGTGCTCCCTCACAGAATGAGCCTTGTGACCCTCTACTCACAAAATGCAACATGCGCCCCCTCAACATACAGAAGGCTTCTACTAAAAATTATATATATATATATATATATGCATGGTTTGTTTAATAAGTAATGAGAAAATGTCAGGAGACATATTATGTATGATTTGATATACATATAGTCTACAAAATGATTTACTGACAATAACATTTGTATGATTGTTATGAAGATTAGCAAGAATCTGATGCATAAGGGGATTGCAGAGGATGGCTGGGAGGCATCAGCTGCTGCAGATTGTGACTGGCGGAGGGATTTGATCTTTGAGATGGGAGGCAAGATGTAGGAATCCAGAAGAATTTCTTATGTTGAACTAAGAAAAACCTGTAAGAAGTATAAGCTTCTACCAGCTGACTGTGGCTTTGTGTGGGATGTGTGGTCAGTTTCTTTTATCTAGGGTAGGAAAGATGAACCATATGAGGTCACATTAGACCACTAGACCCAGAGTCAATCCTGATACCCAGCCAAATATTCCTACTACTGAGTTTTCTTATTTGTTCTTGTCTATTCTCCACCCCCGAGATTTGCAGATTTTATTGTGGGCTCGAACAATTCACAGACATGGCATCTCTGTTGTTACTATGTTGACTGATCATCTGAAGTGTCACTTCTGTCACAAACTATGTAAGTCACTTGTGAGCATTAAGATCTATTTAAGAGCTAACAGACAAGATGCGTAAGTAGATATAAAATAAAGATATGATACTCATCTGACAAGACCAAGCAACCTTCATGATTATCACTTTACCTAAGTTTATTAGTTAAAAGGAGATCTACCAATTGCTAAAATGCAACTTTTAATTCATATTATTAGTTTTGGCTGAAGAGTGTTGTAGGTTAATATGTTCATAAAAATTAGAATTAATTGCTTGATCTAATTCCTCCGTAACTGCAGTGTTGTGAAGACTTTTTAAATGGTTGTTTCCTTTAACTTTACTGATTTATTTTCAAGTTTGTCTTGATTGAATTTCTATTTTGAGTATAAATGTTGCAATATTTCCATTTCCATTCACTTTAACATGGATCAGTTGATGTAAATGGAACACATGATAATACAAGCCATTCAAGATTATGAAACAAATATCAAAGGGAAAAGAACCCCACTAGTTAGGATATATAGTAGAATACATAGATAGTACTTGGTATAAACTCCCTTAATAGAAACTGCCAAGATTAAGTGATAGTATTAGGCACCTATCTGTATTTTAAGGTTAAAATTGATTGTGACATTGTCAGTTGCAATGTGCAAGGAAAAATCAATGCAAACTAAACGAGCTGAGAACTTGGCAGGCAACAACGAGAAATAAAAAAAAAAGTTTGTTTTATTAAGTGAAGACTATTGACCTTTGATCAATACACAGCGTCGGAAGGTCAGAGAAGAAAAGAACCTTGAAATTTAAAAAATTTTTAATTTATTCATAAATTTGGCCTTCCAAAAACATTGCCATACTTGTTATAGTTGGTGTCATGACAGTGTAGACTTTAATACATGCTTGTGGACATTGCCCTTGGGCATAGTGTAACATTGGTTACTAGGTTACATGGTTACATTATGTTAACAAGGAAGTTAGAAAAATGTTTTATAGCCTGTCTACCATTTCCTGTAAGAGATCTCTTTTGTCTTTTGATAATTCTATACTGATAAAATGTTGAAGGCTTCCATTAAGAAAAAAGCATGAAGACACTAATGGACCACAAAAAGAAGATTGCAAAGCAATCTGAGTGTATAAATTTATAATCTGTAAAAAGTATTTAATCAGTAGAGCAGAGAACTAAGATTCAGTACAAGGCCAGATAGAACAAATATATTTGCTTGAATGATTTTCATTTTTTCCTAACAATTATTTTTGTTTTGAGATCCATTTTGTACAGATATTTTTTTTGCCTATTTGTTCAGTTTTGTTTAATCAGAAAGTTGAAAAAAATTAAAAAAACTGACAGAAGAATTCTGTTCTTTTTAACGAGACTGAAATGATGCTGCCTAAATATATATATATATATATATATATATATAAATAAAACACCTAGTCCTCCACTAGCTAGGATCAAAATAAGACTTAAATAGTGCCAGTCTGAGTCTTTAGGCAATTAGTTGACTTGCGTTGGTACAATTTAGAGGAATTTCTGGTAACCAAAACTTGAAGTTTTTTGCAAGAAGACTACTCAAGGTGTAGCTCACAGTTTTAAGCAGTCTATACAAGAAAGAAATGAAATAACAATAATATTGGATGAAATTTTCAAATTTATTTTAACCAACAAATATCAAATTCAAATTAATTCAAATATATACAGTAATCTCTAATACATTCATACTTCAATGTCCATCTTTGAGGGTTCATGAAATATAATTCTAATAGATGTTAATACACTGCAGACCCGATATAATGGGGATTTGCTTATAACAGTTTTATCATGGACTTAAAATTATTTCGATATATCTAAGGCAGTCACCAATAGCTTCCCACTATATTCAGTCATAGACCCAAACAATTCTTTTACTTCAAAGCGAACTGTAGGAAAGTGATTTATATCATTGGACAACAGGAAAGAAATCTGACTAATATCATTGTATAAAATTTATTTAATCCCCAACCTTCATTACCGCAAAGTTCAGATTCACTTATAACACGATCACTATTAATGGCCCACATGAAAATTGTTATATTGGGGCTGCTGTGTATCATTTTTTTTAATATGTACTAGTAATTACAGCTTATATTTGAATTTGTAAAGACATTTATCAGGAAACTGGAATTTTTTTTAAATAAGTAGACAGGAAATCTCTGTTCTATTTCATACAACCTGTCCAAATAAAAATATGCCACCTAAATATATGTCCATATATATGTATATATATTCAAAAATACTTGATTAAATCAGATGTAGTTTTTACTTTTCAATAATTTTATTTTCAATTTTTTTCTTGCTATCCAGCAAGACATTTGATTTAGGATCCAAAGTGTATAAATACCAAAATCAATTATTACTATTATTATTATTATTACCATAGCTCTTTCGGTGTACCTTGACCTTCTTCATGTTTCTTTTAGTGTATATTTTATTTCTATTTTTGTTGTTTTTCAGTTGTGTTTATTTTTGTTAATCGATAGTGTTTAGACATTGTTGCTTTGCAGTTGAATAATCAACTGCTGCTTAAATGTACTGAATATATATATATATATGATTTTTATAGATTCATAATCCAGATAGTTTCTAGGCTAGCATGTTTGTAAAGATTGAGGGCCAAGTACTTGAACATGTGTATGCAATGGTTAATACAAGAAAAACAATCGTGTGAATTGTAGAAATAATAACAAGTTACCATCTTTGAAATTCAGACAGATCAAAGAGGTTGGATTGGCTTTTGTTTAAGATCACCAATAGTCTGTGAAAGATATTTACTATACGAGGTCATGTGTTAAGAAAAAAAAAAAAACAAGGCAATACTTCTCCCTAAAAAGAAAAAAAAAATTAAAAATGAATAAGAAAACAAGAAAAAAAATCTTTTTGTGCGATTTTATTTTGAACAACTTGTGTAGTTCTTTGAGAAAAATTCCAGCTTGTTCTCCATTTGCCTAGATTTCAATTTTGAAATTACCATTTTGGCACCACTTAACTCCTTTGATTCCTGCACTCAAACCTTTATTTACTCTCATTGTCTCTCACTAGAATATTTTTCTTGTCATTGTCACCGCCACCATCTTTTGATTTTTTTTTTCTTTATTCAAAAATTTTTTTTCAAAAAAAGTTTTTTGTTTTGTTTTCTTTTGTTCTTTTCCTTCCTTCCACTGTAGGTTAATAACTATGTGGTTGGGTAGCGAGCGAGTGGTTCTGAAGCAAGGGTGGCATCTCTTGGTAGGATTATTTAGTTTATCTGTTTCTCTAACCATTCTTGTTTTGGCTTTAATTACTGGTCACATGTTTTACTATCTGAGAAAAAGCTTTGAAGATTAGGAAAAAACCTTCATACCAACATAGTATTTGCCAAACTTTATTTATATATATATATATATATATATACTAGCAATATTGCTTAGGCTTTCTCAGGGGTTGCTTTGATGCTCCTTTAACAAGCATTTTGATCTATGTTTTTTGTAATTCCAAAAAAATTTTTCTAAGATAACTTTTTGAAAGCCAAAAATTATTTTCGTAAACTGCAGTTATTTGACACTCCAATGACCAACAAAGCCCCACTATGATCATGCCCCACCCGCAATGATCCAACTTTTCAAGTTTTACCCCTTAGCAGCTATTTTTCGGACTCAAACCATATTGCATTTGTTCCATGAGTCTGAATACCCTATATATCAAATTTCAAATATCTAGACAAAAATTTAAGTAGTTTAGTAGAGATCATTCCTTAGATAAATGAACACAAAGGAGGTCACTTTATATATATATATATATATTATAAGAAAGGGAAATAGCATGCATAGGTAATCGGTATAGACATTGAATCAATGATATTTGGTGACTGTCAATTTCTCACCTGTGCTATCATCATTGATCTGATGACCACACAAGCATGTGACTTATTGTGTGTATATATATATAGATATATTTATCTATGCAGCAAATTATTATTTATACAAGATTTATTGAAAGTCAAGGGCGTTGTTTGACAAAATATTTTATTGTAGATCGTTTCTAATTTTCTAATTATTTAAAAAAAAGAAAAGATCTAAAATAAAATTTTTCATCAAACAACAGCCTTGATTTTCTATGAAACTCTTATGTGTTTATATACATGTGTGTTTCTTGTTTTCTATATTCCTAAGGTCCATTTTTAGATTAATCTTGGGTGTCCTTCCCTAATAGACTGTCTTCATTGCCAATTTTTGATCCTGAATCTGGAATTTTCAAGTATCCATATTGAAGCCCATTTATCATGAACCTCAAGATTTAAAAAGTGTATAAAATTGCAAAAGCTCAAATGTTAATCTCAAGAAATTCTCCCCAGCATTAACCAATGAAAAGAGTGTATTTCCTCAGCTTTCCTATAACAAAGAATTAGACACTTTACACAGGATTTTATGAAGATGATAAGAATAATAATAGGGTTGTTCCAAAAGTAATGCCTCCAATTTTTTCATACAATAGGGTCGTTTCAAAAGTAATCCATACTATTTCTTTTATACACAAGAATTGTTCCAAAAATAGTGCCACCTTTTCAATTGTGTTTTAGGGCCATGGGGAATATTGATTGGATATATTTCTTCTGCATAGAGCAATTTAATGATGCATCTCTGCTTCTGATGCATGCCCATGGAGTCTCACACCTGCAACAGAGAAATGAAATATTCAGGTGATGAATGTATGTTTAGTCATCATAACATCATAATAATTTGCAATCCCTTCTCATCCATTCAGGCAGAATAAAAATAGCAACCCTTTACATATTTTCACATTTCAAATTCAATTTTGAGGAAAGTTTTATGTCACCTAGAAAATTTATTTGGGAAGGTCACTGTTGCCTTTTAATGTCTTCCAATAACCCATACTTCATGAAAATCAATTGATAAAAATTAAGGTACTTTTGATATTTTCTGAACAAGTATTTACATCTAGGAGAGTAACTCTTTAAAAGCAGGATTTATTTGATGTAAAGATAGCAAAAGATTAAGTGTTCCATTGAAGTTCATACAACTAATGTGAAAATTAGAAGACTTGAGATTGAGATTTAAAAGATTCTGTTATTTGAAACATAGCTTTCATAAGAGTCTGACTCTAACCTTATACAAGATCCATCACAACTGAGTTTTATTTGAGAAGCATTTTATTAAAGTAGTCTAATAAACTGAAAATACTTAAGACCTTCTTTTGAATTCTTTAGTCTGCGACAATGTTGCCAGACTTTGAAAGTCTATTTAAACACAAACCAACTTGAAGTTGTCTTTATTGATTGTTTTAGGATGAGTGTTTTAAAGTACAATGTAAGTCAAATAATTAATTCTCCGCTTGTTGAAACCAACAAAAATAGATGCAACCCAAAACCCAATTTAATTTACCTCCTCCAGACTTGAACAGAAGTGTTTAGGATTTTAAAAAAAAGTAACATACAAACAAAAAAAAGCTATTTAAATATTTCTATTCCATAGAATTCTGTTTTGTCTTGAAAACTTTTAGTTTACTTAAGCAAACATCTTTGGCCACTTTAAACGATTATTCAAATACTATTATTAACATCTAAATGTTTATCTGACCAAAAAGTGACTTATATAATGTTATTTAGGTTTACTTTTAGAAAAAAAAAATGTTATATAGTAATAAAACTTGCTAATTTACATGGCACTATAAATTCTTAGTTTTATGACTGTCTTTTTAGCTTTTATATTTCCTCATAAATTGAACAGATTTGTTAAAGATTTTATGTTAAGAAGAAGAAACTAAAATTGAATTAGAAGAATCAGTCCCATTTATAGGAATCAAAATTGACTTCTACATTTTCAAAAATCTGAAGTAAATTTTGTTGGATGATGAAATCATTGCTGCATTTTTCCATCTTCAATTATTTCCCTTAAAACAGGTTTTTCAAAGTTCTTATTCTGAATCAAGACTATGCACTCATCTAGTCAAATTTCTATCTTGTATATAATTCTTTTTACCTGTTCACACTTTGAGAAATGCTTTGAGCAAGCAAACTTGTTGTGGGGTTGGTTTGAGATACCCCACGCGGACGAGACAACCTTCCTGGTTGACTCAGAAACTCTCACTCCTTACGGGTTCACCCAGAACCTCTCACTCACTGCGTAGGCCTCTCCGTAAGACACATCCTGGGCGGAAGTGACGTCACAGCCTAGTCTACTCTTTTCATAATGGGGGTGTCCCCAACAAAACTCTTTACAATCGATTCACACTTTAAGGTTTTTAAGATTTTCAATTTCAAACAAAAAATGTTTGATGCTGTCAAAACTGATAGCATTGATGTGGCATGGCGTGAGTTCTTGGGGTCTAAATTCCATAGGATGCTTATCCAATAAGGGTTGATATGTGACTACCAAGTTCTTGTTGAACAAGATTGGTGACGTGGAAATTGCTTTGCATTCTAGTAAAGTTCTGATTTTTAGAAGTAGATTAGATTTTTTTATTATATTAATTGGATTATTTTTCTCATTTCTATTCTTATAGACTCAAGACTTTATTTATCTCAATCTTTTGAGATACAAATAATATTATTCAGTAAACTTTTATTCTCATCTTTATTTGTTTGAAATTTTTAGATAAACATTTATTGTCAGGATTATTCAGACTTTTATTCTCATCTTTATTGATATATTTGTGTATTCTTTAGCCATCTTGAGGCATTACTTAAACTGAGGAACATTTACTCTGAAATTAGGAGTCTTCTAAAAATTGTTAACTCAACAAAACCTCAGAAGGTTTATCAATTTTTGCTTGCAGTCAAGATTGAACCTGTTATTTCCAAATTGTCTAAAACAATAAAGATATCAATAGAAATCCAAATAATTCAATTAATAATAATAATAAAAACTAATCCCGTAAATTCAGATTTTTATTTTTGTATTGTTATATTCAAAACATTCCTTTGTTCATCTAAATTCTTAAAATATGCTCAGCAATTAGTAATATTTAAACATGTATTCTTAATTAGTATATACACAACATTTCTTTATTTATTTGAATTTCCAAGATACAACTTGATAATTACTATTCATCTTCGCGCCTTAAACAATTCATTCAATTCTTATTTGAATTTTTTTAAAGATTATGAATAATTATCAGATTAGTCAATCATTCTCCCATTTTAATTATATACTTGATACTTCTTGATTCGTCTGAAATTTTTTAAATGGGATTAGATTATTTGATATAATTTTGATTATCCAGATTTCTCCTATTATTCAATTAAATATGTTTATTCCTTGGTCTTATTTCATAAAATTTAGTGAAAGGAAAATAGGATTTTTATGTTGTTTTTATAATAAAAATGTAAAGGAAGAAGTATTTATATTTTTTGTTCATATTTTTTTTCTTTCATTTCAATTTTTAAGACAAAACTAAATTTACATAAGATTCATTTTCCCAAGGGTTATTAGAGCATTATTAAAAAAATTCACAATTCAACAAACAAAAAAACAAACAACACAGAAAAATTTATAGGATAAATTGAGGGAACATGGAAGCAAAGAAACTTCACACACAAGACTTTGTTTAACTACAAAAAATATGAATCCTCTACAATACTGTCTAAATACATATTTTAAAATACCAACCTATCCATATCAGAAATGACATGAAAAATTAAGAAGATCACACTAGCTTCTAAATATACATCTTCTCTCTACAAGGAAAATTAGCTATAATCACTTTCCTAGATCCAAAATATGAACTTATATAAAAATGTAGACATGAAAATGAATTTCTACTGGACCACTTAAAAATAATTGACCCAAATGATAAATAAAAATATTAGCAATAAGGACAATAAAAAACATTTTCCATTACTACCCTTATATTTAATAACAATACATAAAAAAAGTTTGCAATAAAATAATAGTAACAAGTAAACAATAAATGAGGTTTGAAAAAATTAGATCTCCCTTCATGCAACTCTTACCCCATCCAGTCCTATTTCAAATATATAAACAAATGTAAACAACACACCAAGCTTGCAGTCACCAAGGGCTATTGACTCTATGTCAAAGCTTATTTTTCTAGCTCTCTCTCTCCCTCTCTATATATATATATATATATATATATATAGTAGAGAGAGAGAGAGAGAGAGAGAGAGAGAGAGAGAGA